>JARHVA010001760.1:2130000-2367500 GCA_037957365.1 Torreya grandis
TTAATCAAATCAAAGATAGGTTTTTGGTGCATTTTTCAATCAAAATCAGTGACAAAGTTTCCTTTGCTCAAGTCATTCAACTAAAGCAAAAATTTAATGAGCCAACAGATGAATATGTCTTGTGATATAAAACCATATTATCAAAGATGACTAACCCCATGGAAGATACATAACTCTAGGACATATTAAATCAAATTTTATTACCAACATTCCATGAATCTATATTATTCAAAAAGTTTCCATAATTTATAGATCTATGCCACAAAATGAAGGAACAAGAAGTCAAACTTCTCTCCATGGGCAAGTTAAAGTACACAATCAAATTGATTTCCACTACTAAAAGTTAAAATAAACTCAAATATAAGGTGAGTCCTAATAAAAATAATAATGAGAAAAATAAAACAATTAATACAACCTTAGATCCAGCTCCTTATGTGGTTTTATCATCTCCTCTAAAGAAACCTTTTATGAATCTTCCTGAACCACTAGCTCACATTATCCAATAAACATTGGAATGCAATGTCATATCTCTCAATCACATTAAAGAGGTTGATATTACTAGACCTATTACAAATAATTATTATTCAAATGCATTTTTTGATTATCATAGGGCCCTCAACCATACGATGAATAGATGCATTAACTTATGACATAAGATCCAAGCTTTGATATATGCTAATATCATTGATTTGAGCACCCCTACATAAATATCCAAAGCATAAAAAACTAAAGTAAAAACAATGAAAATATTTTTTGATCCATTTCCAAAACATATGACTAATGAGATAACAAACACTTCAAGTGTTCATTATACTTATCAGGCACATCCACCACCAACATCTTATCATACTTATATAATGGACACACACCCTCTACAATATAATTGGTGTGTATCATACTATAGTGATAGATATCCCTCTTAGCACTTTCTAAAAATATGATATCATTGATGATGACTCAGATTTATATGCACTCTATGTACAAGCTTACATGATCATGATCCTATTCAAAGTGTCACAGTTAGCAATGAGTCAAGCATCAATATATATACTATTACACTTCTATCACTTGGACTATTCAAATTAGGATATTTATATGATAGATAGAGTTATTCATGGCCTTAGTGGCCATCTCTAGAGCTCCATTGGGGATATTGTATTTCCATTATAGGTTGGGCCCACACATGTGGCCACCAAATTCATAATTGTACCTAGTGTTAGAACATTTGATATATTATTGGGTAGTCCTTGGATACAATAGATCTGAGCCATTCCCTCCACCATACATATACGTCTTGAGTATATACATGTTAATCATGTTGTTATAATTGAGAGCCTTCTATATGAGTATACTTTACCTACTCCACAACTAGTTATATAGCAGTCACCACTAAAATATCTAAACATATATTCCATTATCACACCTCAGATATTAATTGATCCACTGATGCTAGTGAGGTATACTTCTACAACATTACCACATATACACACTCTCCCATAGAGACCTTTATTTTAGAGACCCCTATATTAGTGACATGATATAGATTTTAGATACCCTCTCTCTATCCCATTCCCACCTAGATCAGTGTTATTGAGTCCCCAAAGCACACTACATAGAGAATCCATACCATTTATAGCTTATTCTACCATATGGGTCCTCAAGAGCCCCATAAATCATAGGCCAATTAAGTTATCTATACAGATTCATAGCTACACTTTATAGTTAGTTTTAGCTAAGATTAATTACTATATTTGGTTTATAGATCTCATATACTTCCTTGCACATGACATGTGATCACTCTTCTTTTACTTGATATAGATCACCTTGATAGTGAATCTCTTTTAAGACTCATTAGTTAGTATATTCCCCTATTAATTGTACATAGTTTCATTTCAATTTGATTGTATATATCTTATACTTAGAAAAGATAAAAAAAAACATATATGTTCAAAAATAGAAAAACATTCAAATATTGCTTATAAAATATAAATTTCAAATTGTATGCATTTACATGTTTACATTCCTTATATTTGGTAGTTACTACATATGTTATCTATGTCAGTGTATTTATTTTTATCATGCATACATGCTTCACTTATTTTTTTTGAGTCTTTATAGATTAGTACAAGAATCTGGTCCTCTACATAGATCTAGATTTTCTACTATCATCCACCAAGGGAACATACACCTATATATCAATTTAGCATTTATATGTTATCCCATTAGGGACATCATACACATAGCTTCCGATTTACCATATTATATATTTCTATACCCCATATCATAGATTTATCATTGATTATATCTTGATATTGATCATCTTATACTACACTAATTTTTTATCAACTACTAATACTATAGACTCACCTTATGCACATATTTTCTCTTATATAGATTTATACCACATGATTATTACATACTTTCATTTCTAGATTTACTAGTCTATATTTTATTATGTCTCTTTATTTCTACATCTACTCAAGGACATTTGAATATATCATTGTACTTTCATTAATTTTGTGCTTTAGACATGTGTCCATGTCCTTGATTATGCTTATTGATTGTGTATGTGGACATTTGAACATGTCCTTACATGTGGATCTAATTCAAACTTGCATATTATTTTGCATATTAAGACATTTGAACATGTTCTTTTATGTGTTCCTTTTGTCAAACTTAGTGACATGTGATCATGTCCCTTGTATTGTGTCCCCTTATCCTACTTTGAATGCATCATGTGTTTGTTTGCATGATTTCATGTATGCATCATGGCCATGACACTTATCATTTGCTTGTTTCTTTCACACATAGATTACAATGCCATGAGGACCTCACATAACTCTCATTCCTTCTAGGGTGTCTTGATGGACATCATGTCCCATCTCCCCAAGTAGTTTACTCATATTATATTCAAATTTTCTATTAATATACATGCTTAGAATGTTATATATATATATATATATATATATATATATATATATATATATATATATATATATATATATATATATATATATATATATATATTGCCAACCTTTGTGAATGTTATATCTAACATACATTGTACATTTCTAACTTATGTTCAATCTCTTTTACATTCTGATGTTATGTATACACATTATATTGGTTTATCACACATATATGATATATTTTCAATCTAACACACATGAGAGCACCCAAAAACATTTTTTTAGCATGTAGACAAAAATTATAGATCTCAAACTCAGGAAAATATAGTGAAATACATTTATATATAGATCAGTTTCATATTTTCTTAGAAACATCACTTTTGGAGAATAGCATAGTACATTTATAGGATAATAGTGCATTATAGTCCACCCAAATCACTATTATCCAGTAGCCTCAAAAATAAAAAAATTAGAGAATTGTCAGAAAGGTATAGAAGGCATAGTTTAGATTTTCATAGTCTCAGTCATAGATTATCAAATATGCTTATTATATATTCAATTTTTACAAAAAAATATAGAAGTTTTCTCATATTGGGTGCATCATGTGCAACATGATAATTCCCATTTCAATTTTAGATATGCATAGACATAGATTCCTATAACTCAATCTAGAATCCATATTCATAGATATCAAAATTAGGGGCATGTGCATGACACATTATTTCCATATGCTTAATTTTACACTATTTCTCCCATATGGAATGAAAAATCCATGTCATTTTTGACATTTTATACTTTAGACACCATATGCCCCAGGATTACACCAAATTAATTCCTTATTCCATTTATAGTGGTTGGCATTCTTCAGTTCTTGATTTCTTGAGTGGCCCTTAATCTATTTTACATTTTAAAGTTCTTGAGTGGCCTAGATACATCTTTTAAAACTTCATGATGTCACACAATTTTAGTTTCCTCTTCTTCTACTACACATGGGTAGGTAATGATGGAGTCGTGACCTAATTGAGTTCTTGAACCACATACATAATAAGGTTAGATAACTCACTAGTACAATCCAAGTTATTCACAAATAATGGTCCACCAAATAGGAGTGGGAAATGATGGAGTCAAGGCCAGCTTGATTTCTTGAGCCACCCACACATGGGGATTGTTCAAGCCATCAACTTAGTCCCAATTATTCATTATTTGATCACCATTTACATGCAAACACAATATTTCACTAGTTTTTTGCATTGGCTCACATACCCATTGAGTTGTATTTGTCCCTTTCTTCTCTCACACATGTATTTACTCAATTTTGTCTTTATTTTTTATATTTATTAAGGATTCATCCATATATGTTTTATTTATAGGACATGTAATGGAGCACAATTCACCAATTCAACCCCACATTCATAGGCTTCACCTCATATGTAAACCCAAGAATGTTTCTCTTTATTTTACCTTAGTAATTTCACTTTTTTATATTTCTACAACAAAGGGGGGTAAATTTAGTTATATAAAATGTCATTTTAATGCAATAAGTGTAACTTAAAACCAACCTATCCTTAGCTTAGCTCTAGACTTATGTTAGGGCCTCTTTTAATCATTTTCTAACTTCTATACACATATATCCCATACCTAGATATACCAAGACCTGAATTGAGCCATCACCTAGGCATCATTGATCCTTTTTCACATGTGTCAACCAACTAGACAATAGCATGGCCCCATTTGTTTATATGATAATGTACTATTGGTAAAGGGGGTAACACTATTGACTCTTATCTTCCCTTGACCTTAATAGATATCTTTCCACTTCCTAAATCATTTTGGGGTTAGCCTAGACTCAATTCATGTCTCGACAAACTTTAGAACCCTATATAAAGACTATTTTCATTCATTTATCATATAGATGACAATTCTCATGAATACGCTCAAAAATCATGTAAAAAATAAGGTTATTAATCCCTATTACCCCTATTTATACATACATCCATCTAAATAGCCTATATCTCATTTTTACTCAGGTTTATAATCTTAAGTCAAACTCTAAGTGTTCAAATCGACATTCATACGCAGGCATAATAGCATCAATCTCACTTGTACCAACACTTAGATTGAGAGAACTACATTAGGCTTGATCCCCTTTCAAGGTATTGGTATGTATCCATCACTCATCACATGGGATGTTGAGGTCAAACCCATCCTACCATACTAATGCTAATCTCCTTCCAATTATGTTCATCAAAACCCTATAAAGCATAGAGGGTAAGGTTTCATAATGAAATCATTCAAAATTAAAAAATATGATGATCTAAGTCTCAATTATACAAGCACAAGCTCCGAAAATAGAGCAAAGGTCTGATTAGAATTTCACTACTTCACCTGCACAAGGTCATTATTTTTACACACAATGTTTATAGCATAATGCACTAATAGTAAAGAGGGCCACACTATTATTTGAAGAGGGTTCTGACACATGTTATCCATTGACAACACTCTATCCTACTCTTTCATCACTTCCCAACCTATCACTTGTCCATCTCAATCATATTTCCTAGCTAAGTACAGCTTTTCTAATTCATTGTTACTTATAGAATATTCAAATAAATTATTTATTGTGCAAATCAGTGGTTGTTGATATTGTAGTATTGTATTCCCTAATTTATTGCGTAGTTATTTATGAACCTAAGGTTACATATTATAATCCCAAAAATTATTTCTTCACTTTAATTTATGCACTTCTTTGAGAATATTCCCTTTGATATTGCCTTACTTATTTCAGCATTTGAATATTATCCATTGTGTGTGGGCCATATTCCTTTGTTTTCCTCATTGAGATTTGAATATGTCATTACTTTTTGTATGTTGACATTTAAATATGTCATTTTTTATTTTGTGGAGGTTGGACTAAGTCATGTCCCTTCGATTTTGAAACATTTGAGAATGCCCCTTGTTTGAAGTCTCATTGGACCATTAAATTTTGATTTACTTTTGATTTCTCTTATGTGTGTACTTTATTTCTTGTTTAGGTTGTATTATTACTATATAGACATTTCCATGACCTATATCATGTATTTTATGACATTATATGTCTATATAAGTATGTTCCCTCTATATGCTACATGGCAATTTCATAATTTACATGGTTATCTTATCCTTTGAGGTAAGGTAACTATTGGTTGATACTTCCCTCACCTTAAAGGGTAGGCATATTAGTGGGGGTATGTCATGGAGGCATGATTTCCACATTTTGTCATAGTTTTATATTCAATTAGGGGCATGTTTTGGAAACAAGTTCTCCATACTTATTTAATATACAACATACATAGATTATAATGGAGGCATGTTTTGGAAACATGTCCTCCACATTGGTACTTACACCAGTTCTCATATTTATATTATATGGGATAATTTTATGGAAACATATTATCCACATTGGAACTTATATTAATCTTTATTCTCCACACTTACACAATTTTCAAATTGGCCAAATTGCACAATTATATGATTTAGCTACACATTTGTGGTAGAATTATAAACATTGGTACCATTGTTATACACAATTTTAACATGAGACATATCTAATGTGCATTTTTTATGCAATGTGCACTGAATATTATAAAATAAAATAAATTTTAGATTTTAAACACTTTCAAGGACTATCACCACCCACCAGGTTGGAGTGTTATGGACTCTATTGAGCCAATCTACTATAATAGTTGGGTCACTTTTTGGTATGGTTGAGGTAATTAAATCACTCAATATTTTCAATTTTATAGATTGGACATGATTGGATCATCCAACCTCACCATTTTTATTGTGTGAGTTAACTTGGTTAACTCACATTAACTAGGTTATAAGTATGTTTGGGTTGCATTATTGAGCTATTCTCAACTATTGGGTGATAACTCATATTTTATCCAAGGTTGGGGGAATGTGCCTAAAAATATCTCTATATATCTCTTTATATATATGTTCTTTCCATATTTATATTTGTACTAATTTCAGTTTCAATGATTTATATGATACATCTTTCAAATCAAATTGCCAAAAAGTAAAATAGTTGCACTGATACACAAGTGTACTCCTAAACCTTAATCTATTTAAATTTCAATCATTTAAATGCTTTAAATTTAATATTATATGCACTAATTATATACTATAACATTATCTTACTTTTAGGCCAATCACTACAAAACTACTCAATTTGGATTCAAACAAAGCCAAGGTGTGTTAAACACACCCAAATATCCATTCTCTTTCCTTTAAAATAGAAATTCCATTACTAGATTAAAGTTTTGGGGAGGAGAGGGAAGGGGGAATGTAGACATTATTTTTTAATTATATAGTACCTCAATTTTGTACACTTGAAAAATACATATCATGGATATACCTTCAACTTATAGACATTTTCTAAAGCCAAAGGCTCATATACATTATATCTCTATGCCTAATTACTTATCTCTTAATATGACCAATGTTATTCTAATAGTGCATACCTTCTATCTTGTCCAAAATGGTATACATATGCTTATCTTCTATTTTTGAATGTTTTGGACCTGCACCAGTTTTCTAATTACCTAAACACTTACGTCCCAATCAAAAACCTCTATCAACATAAGTGTCGTATCCCAATGCAGGTGTCTAGTGCCCTATAGTCAACCAATTTACAAATGAAACACATTTTATAGTTGGCTTAAGTGCTTTGATGCAAGATATTCTCTAAAGAGATTAGTATAAATATAACATCAACCCTCATTCATTCCTCACTTAGAAAAGACCTAAAGAGACAAATGAAACTTACCAAAATCATTGTATCAAACACTCAAGTGAGAAAAACTTCCCTAGTTTATCCTATTTCTATATCATTCATAGGGACAACACAGCTACAGGTCTAAAATATCAAAGGAGTAGTGCAATATCTATATTTTTCAAGTTACAATATAAGTCACTATTGTAATTGCTTATCAAACATTGCATGATTCACAAAAAATCCAAAATGTAGGGGAAAACTATATAAGTTTGATGCCTATTCAAAGTGTTGGCTATTTAAGTAATGTTCATTGATATAGGGTTATTTGAGACAACTCGACACGATGTTCCCACTAACCCATTTTTTCCACAACCAATATGAAGATGAAAAACTAGGATTTTTCTATTTGATAATGAGTGATAGTCTATGACTTAGATATAAATGCACTAAATCTAAGGAAACACAAAGCCCATAAACAATGTTGAATAAACAATAAATGTTGTACCTAAATCATTAACGAATTAATACAAATTTAGCCACAATTGATACAACATTAAATCCACTAGTTTAGAAGTATAATGAATAAATATTACAATTTTCATCAATTAATAATATCTCAAATAATAAAACATGATACAAATCTCTATAGAGCATGAGTCTCCACAACTCAAGTATCAATATGTAATCTCAAGTTTAGTAATCCAATTAGGAAATAGAGCACCATTCGAGTGCTTTTCCACACCAACCATGGACCATATATCCCCTACACTATCTCCCAATAAGGGGATGGCCCTCCCTTCATAGATGGGTAGATAATGATGATGTGGTAATTTAGAATCACAAACAAGAACCCATGTGTTGTAGATATCTAATACATAATGTGTATCATATATAAATTTGTTCTAACATGATATCTCATGAATATGAAAACTATATCAACATATGACATGAGAAAGTTTAATTAAAATATTACTTTAGCCAAAGTTTTTAATAATTAATGATCTCTACAATCAATCAATTTCATACACACCACTCAATCAGATTATGCCTCATCTTGCATTGATGGTGATAATTAAGTATGTGGAATCCATGCACTACTTATTTATATTCATGAATGTGAGATTCGTTTAAAATATATAATAATATAAAAACCAATATATTTCAATAAAATATTCTCTATTAGCAGATAAAAATATGCTAAGTATAGAAATATCATTTAAATTCATTTAGTCCATCAAATGAAATGCAATGAATCTAAGTTTCTCTAATTTATTACAGAATAATAAATAGAATCAAAATACAATCCTTAATATAACTTTCCATCTGGATAAGAATCATATCTAGACTATAAGTTGCTTAATATCACTATGTAACTTTAAAAGTTGTTTCCTCAACTTTTTAGATATTAAACAAACTTATTTTTTGTTCATATTTCCCAAATATTAAGAAAAAAAAGGAATATTTTAACAACTATAAAATATCTATATTTTAGCAATTAAATTCCTCAAATTTAAAACTTCAGCTAACATCCAACACATAACAAACACCCTTAATTCCTTGTTATGTTATATAATGGTCACAATTATTAAACATCATATAAACATATATGTATGGAGTATAGTTTCAGATTTACTATATGATTTCCAAAACATATATATATATATATATATATATTCCATACATTTATACATTATACCCACACATTTTATGATTGATAACTCATTCAATATAAATTCAAATCATGCATAAGGTATACTAACCTCATTATTTATCTTTTTATTTAATCTATTAGAACACTTAAAATCTATATTGTTTCATCTAAACTACATAACCAACAATTTATAATTTTGTGGTCCGACTAAAATATATGCATAAAACCATAATTTATATCTAGTTATCAATTTGAACACAACCAATAAGGCCTTACTCATTCTTTTTAAATCGAAAGACATGGCTGATATTTTATTATCTATTTAATTTATGTTAATTATATAGCCCTGACCAATACTTAAGGCTCCTATAATAAACTTATATGTTAACATTGTTTACACAACCAAATACATATAAGTATATCCCAATGAGTCAAATATTCAACATAGTCAAATACAACCTAATATATCATAACCAGTCAATAGTTAGACATAGTTGAATAAAATATAATACATCATATCCAATCAATAGTTCTACACATTCAAATAAAACATATTATATCATACCTAGTCAATAGTTTGACACAATTGACTATAATATATTATGTCAAAATCAAACTTTGATTCCTTAACTCTATTCTTTTCCAAGTATAATCCATATCCATAAAACCATACAAATTTGGTTTATATATATATATATATAATCCATATCCATAAAACCATACAAATTTGGTTTATATATATATAGTACATACATTCATTTGTTCACTTGAATACTAAAAAAATTCCCTTATTCAAAATAACTAGTCAATTCTCATATCATGAACAACCTAAATTGACTCATAGTTACACACACACACACACACACACACACACACACACACACACACACACACACACACACACGCACACACACACACACGCGCGCACACACACACACACACACACACACAAGTTAAATGAATAAATAAAATAACCAAATATACATTTTATGCAGTCAAACAAATTTAAAACATAGTTGACCCTTATAATTGGGAATAAAGGAACTATATATACCTTATCAAGATGCCATAAAAATTTAATGAATGATCAATGCATTCACTAGGATTTTTGAATTAATAAAGGGTTAAATATAGATATTTCACATAGGTGAATAAAAGCATGATGAACACCTATATCCCTACCCCTTACCCTTTGGGTTATGGGGTTAGATGTAGGGTTCTGTGGAGGTCAAGCCTTCTACAGGGACCTACATACAACCCCTTATTTTTTTCTAATTCATTTCTAAAAAATGAAAACCCATTAACCCAAATCAATTATTTTCAAAAATCTTACCAACATTAACAGATAGGAATTTAAGTATAAAACTGACCTTAAACAAGTATTTATCTTGTTGAGAAAGTTGAATCCCTTCCTTAGCTCAAATTCCTTCTTATTTTTCTCTTTCTCTCTGTTATTCCACGTATGCATGTGTCATCCCTCACAGACTTATTTTCCTTTATTTTATTCATTTCCATCACCTTACTCTCCACTTTCTCCTCCATTGATGGTAGACTAAATTAATTGAAAATATGCATGCAAAAATAACTCAACAAAATCCCCACTAAGCTACAGTCTGCCACCATTTTCTCACAGTCCATAATAAAAATCCCATCGTGATTTATATAAGAATAATGGTTAACCCAAATTCAATGAGTGATTATAAACTCTATTCATCTTGAAACTTCCCAATAATCTATAAAATAATCATTATGTAACCTAAATAATTTTTTCATACCATTGACTTAAACAATTCCAACATCGACTTCCTAAACCAACTAAACAACAAGTCAATGTTATTCCATACAATGTAGAATATCAACTAGTCAATAATCAATATCATTCCATGTAAATTTGACTATCAACTACTCTTTTAACATATCAACTATATAGCACAGGTAATACAAATATGTAATTAAAAGACTATTTGTTAATTGTTACAATATCATCCACAAATAAACACTATGCATTTGATGTTTGTTATAAGTTAACCCTATAGTTTTTAGAAAACACTTGATAATACAATTACATTTGTCTAATATATTCAAAATGATAATATTTTATAACACCTTGAATTACATTATGTTTATTTCCAAGCACTCTAAAGTCAAAACACAAATATCATTTCACCATGCCAAAATCATTCATTAATATGTAACAAAGAACTTATAATCCATTAAGTCTTTTACAGGTTTATATTACTTATTAAAATGATAATATTAATATTTTAAACATAATTATACTAATAATTGACTTAAATAAGTATCAAAATACATCTATTATTTCTAATAAAGAATCTAAACAAGCATTGTTCAGTGAATATCTAACTAGGAACAATATCACAGTAATTTACATTAAACTAGATAGGTATAGATTTATCAAATTAATGAACTAATAACAACATAAAATATATTATTGAAATAATTTAATCATATAAAATTATCTGAGAACGTAAAATATCATACTAGTCATTAATACGGAAAACAAACATACTAAAATTATATATTTAAACAATTAATCACATAACATAAAATACTGCTATGGTGTGTGTATGAGTTTCTAGGTTCATTCTATGTTGTCTCCTAACATCTCCACCTAAACCACCCTCGTTGATGATGATCTCCCTCTGTCACATTTTGAGGGATGGATCTGTATTGCATCTAGCTAACAACAATGAAAGTAGTTAGCCTAAAACATAATTATATCCATAAAATAATGTTGTATAATTAATAAACATAATCATAATTTATAAAATGTAAAAGTATTATTAACTTATAGAAAATTGATCATTTAATTTAAGTAACACATAATTATCCCATAATCAACATATGGCATATAGCTTAATCAAACAATATTTAATCAACTAACAACCATAATAATCCACTTATCAAACAGCTTATTTAATTTAGAGAGAAATTGGGATGTGACATCCTTCCCCTTTAAAACTAGTCATCATCCCAATGACATTAATTCAAATATAAATTCTAAATTTACAACATTATTCAGTATAAAATAATATAATATACAACAACAAATCAAGCAAATAAATGTGGAAATAGCCAGTAAAACTCTTCATAGTCCTCCCAAGTGGCACTATCTTTAGTATAGAACCTACAAATCATTCCAATCCAACACATGTGAAGGATCAACAACATATTTTTTAAGATAAGACACATGGAAATTATTATGCAAAAGAGCTAGAGATGATGGAAATGCAATATTATATGTTATAGGATTTACCACTTCCAAAACCTCAAAGGGTCCCACATATCTTAGTGAAATTTTCATTAACTTCTTAAATTTAATTGAGACTTTTTGAGGCTTAACCCTTAAAAACACTTTATCACCTATAAAATACTACCTAGCTATTCTTTTTATATTATCATAACTTTTATGTCTATCATTGGCCTCGACTAACCTCTGCTTGATTATCCTATCTTTCTCTTCCATTTATAAAAGCATCTCAAGTCCAAAGACTATCCTATCTTTTATCTATCTACTTTATATATCCACCCTATCTTTTATCTTCTATATATCCATCAATTTATGGGTGATAAGTAGCGGTGAATTTCAACTGCATACCTAGAGATGAATTTAAATTTAATCAAAATATAGAAGTCATCATTAGATCTTGATTCAAAATTATCTTCTCTAGAAATCCATGTAATCGATACACTTCTTTCAAGAATATCTTTACAAGAATAGTTGCATCATCTGTCAAGTTACATAGTATGAAGTGGGTTGTCTTGGTTAGTTCATCAACTACAAACAAGATCATGTCATGTCAGTTCTGTGATAATAGTAACCATTGGATGAAGTTCATGCTAATCACCTACCACTTCCATTCTATTATATTATGTAGATATAACAATCCATCTGAATGCATATGTTCAACTTTCACATGTTGATAGTCTATACAATGAGACACACAATATGTTATATCTCTCTTGATTCCTTTCCAATAGAGTGGTCTAAACTCATCCATGATATTGGTTACTCCTTGATGTCCTAAAAAAAAAGCCATTGTGCAATTCTTTTAACATTATGCTCCTATATTATCTCTAGTAGGTACATACATCCTACCATTGTACCATAAAAGACCATCACTCTCTATTTCAAATCCTTTATACCTAGGATTTTGAGCATTCATAGACAATGCTTTCATAACCTAATCATATAATTCATCTCTTAGTGAGAATTTGATTTATTGATCTCAAAAAGTACTCTTGATAGTAGCCATAGTTTTTATGTACCTTCTACGGCTTAGATCATCAGCTACTTTATTCTTATTTCCTTTGATATAATTAACATTTAATTCATAATTTGATAATAACTCTAACCACCTTCTTTTGATGAGCATTTGAGTTTGGTTGGGTGAAGATGTACTTGAGTCCCAAGTTGTCGATCTTGAGCTCAAATGGTTTCCCCAAAAGATAATGCCTCCAAACTTGTAAAGCATGCATAATTTCCATAAGTTTTAGGTCATGAGGGGCATAATTCACCTTATATGGCTTTAGTTTCTTGAGCTCATAATCTATCACTCAACCATCCTACATAAGAACTCCTCTAAGTCCATCGTTAGATGCATCGATGATTACAGAGAATTGACCATTAGGATCAAGAACTTTTAGCATTGGTGCTAAAGTAAGCCTCCTTTTCAGTTCCTAAAAGGCTACATCACACTTATTTGACCAAATGAAACTATGACTCTTTCATTAAAGAGAGCTAATTGGATTAACTCTCTTAGAGAAATTTGAAATTAATTTTCTATAATAGCCTACTAATCCCTTGAAACTCCTTAATTCATGCACATTATTTGGTTTTAACCACTCCATTATGGTTCTTATCTTTGTTGGATCCATTAAAATACCTTCCTTAAAGATAATATGTCCCAAATACTACACTTTCTTTTGGAAAAATGCACACTTAGATAGCTTTCCATATAACCTATGCTTTTTTAAACACTAAAAACTAGTTTTAGATGTTGTCAGTGCTCTTCCTCATCCTTGGAATAAATGAGGATGTCATCAATAAATAAATAAACAAAATTATCTAGGTAATCTTTGATCACACTATTTACGAGATTCATAAATATTGTTGGAGCATTTTTTAATCCAAATGGTGACACTATGAACTCGTAGTGCCCATATCAAGTTTTAAATGTTATTTTCATAATATCTTCTTCAAGGATTCACAATTGGTAATACCCTGATCTAAAATCAATCTTAAAATAGACTATTTCCCTTCGCATTTTATCAAAAAGATCATCAATACGTGGTAACAGATATCTATTATTGAACCTTGCTTTATTTAACATATTATAATCTATACATGATTGAAGAGTGTCATCCTTCTTCTTGACAAAAACAACAGGACAATCCCATGGTGACACACTTGGTTGAATCAACCCTTTCAACAATAACTCATGAAGTTGTGCCTTTAATTTAATCAATTTAGTGGTTGTCATTATATATGGTGCCTTAGACTACAGTTCCAATTTAGGTATAATATTAATCAAGAAATCAAACTCACTCTTGGGTGGTAATCCTGGTAATTCTTCTAGAAACATGTCATAAAAGTTTCTTAGAAAGGGATAATCTTTTATAGATGGTTCCTTAGATTCTTCCATCTCATTTAAATTAATGATAAATTCTTGACATCCTTTTTTTGAGCTTTTTTAAGTTGAATTACATAAATATGCCTTAGCTTCAACTCCCTTTTCTCTCCTTGAAGTTGTGTCTAATTTCTAAAATCATATTGACACTCAACCTTCTTCAGATAATAATCAACCTTGGCTTTATGCTTTACAACCTAATTTACTCCTAGGATCACATCATATGATCCCAATATTACTAAAAAAGATCCACTATTATAGTGAACACAACCTAATCTCTAATTCAATTAAACACTTGTCAACTTTGACCTTTCACTCATTCCATACTATACCAACCATGCATTTGTCATAACTCTAGCTTCTCTAAACAATTTACTAAGCATTCTAGGAGCAATGAAACATTCTATAACTCCCATGTTAATTAAAATAGAAATTGGATGATCAAACAAAATACCTGATAGTTATATGGGCAAAGTTTGATACTTAACCTTGATTGTCAATAATTGCATGAATCCACTACTGAAAGGTACCTTATTGAGAAGCAAAACCCTTTTTCTTCAACTTTCTCTGAGGACATTCTTGAGAAAAATGGTCAGCTCTATATATGAAACAACCTCCAACTTATCCTTTCTTGTCAGACTATTGGTATCCCTTAAAACCACCATTGAAACCATTATAAATTTTCATGTTCCCTAAACCACTATTAAACTTAGAATTCTAATTATTGAACTAACTCTTGAAGCCTCCACTCCTCTGCTTCTAGTTCTTATTCTTAAAATCTGGTTTAGAACTTTCAAATTTCTTTTTAACTTATCTCTAACTTGGGTAAGAGATTTCAATTTATTTCCCTACTTGACTAGCTTCTTGAACACCTGATCCATAGTAAATATACCATGCACATCTACTTAAAAACTAATTTGGATTTTTAATCCCATGATTAATTTCCTTATTTTTGAACCTCTCATCTATCTAGTATTGAGGTATATACTTAAGGATCTTGGTGAATTGATCCCAGTATTCATTCATCGATAAATCCCCTTGCTTAAGATTTTGAAAATTCATAAGCTTTTGATCAAAGTAATATTTTGGAAGCCATCATAACCTAAATAGTGTCAAAAACTATTCCCAAGTTGTGGTGGTTGAGTCGTGGTTCATTTCAAGATTCTTATTTGTCCACTAAGTTGTTACTTCACCGATAAGCTGATAAGCACCCCATACTGCTTTTGTGACTTCAGAATAATTCCAAATCTTGAAATATTTTTTCATTTTTGTTATCCATGCTTCAAATCCATATCCTAATATAATTCTATCAAACTTGGGTGGATTTTCCTTTTTAATATCTCATGTCAACTCTATTCCTTGTTATGATAAATATTGGTCTCAATTATTAAACATCTATTTATGGAGTATAATTTCAAATTTACAATATGATTGCCAAAACTCTCTCTCTCTCTCTCTCTCTCTCTCTCTCTCTCTCTCTCTCTCTCTCTCTCTCTCTCTCTCTCTCTCTCTCTCTCTCTCTCTCTCTCTCTCTCTCTCTCTCTCTCACACACACACACACACACACACACATTCCATACATTTATACATTAAAACCACATAGCTTATGATTAATAACTCATTCAATATAAATTCAAAGCATGAATAAGGTATACTACCCTCATTATTTATCTTTATATTTAATCTAACATAAGACTTATAATCTGAATTATTTCATCTAAACTTCATAACCAATAATTTATACTTTCATGGTTCAACTAAAATATATGCATAGAACCATCATTAATATCTATTTATCAATCTAAACACAAATAAATAAGTCCTTACTCATTCTTTTTAAATCAAAAGACATGGCTAATAGTTTTTTATCTACTAGATTTATGCTAAGTCTAGAGTCCTAACCAAGACTCAAGGCTCCTATAATAGAATTATAAGTTAACTTTTTTTACATGGACAAATACATATAAGCATATACAATCATTTGAATATTCGACATAGTCAAATGCAATATAATATACCATAACCAGTCAACAATTAGACATAGTTAAATACAATAAAATAAATCATATCTAGTCAACAGTTTGACACAATCAAATACGACATGTTATATCACACCTAGTCAATAGTTTGACACAATTGAATAAAATATATTATATCAAAATCAAACTTTGATTCCTTAACTCTATTATTTTCCAAATATAATTTGCATCCATAAAACCCTATGAATTTCATTTATACAATCACTATATATATTCATACACACACTATGGGACCATGATGGCATGGGGTATATATACCATATATTATACACACACTATAGGACCCTAATGGCATGGTGTATATATACCCTGGGCCATCAGGGTGTGTGTGTGTGTGTGTGTGTGTGTGTGTGTGAGTGTGTGTGAGAGTGTGAGTGTGAGTGTGAGTGTGTGTGTGTGTGTGTGTGTGTGTGTGTGTGTGTGTGTGTGTGTGTGTGTGTGTGTGTGTGTGTGTGTGTGTGTGTGTGTGTGTGTGTGTGTGTGTGTGTGTGTGTGTGTGTGTGTGTAAATGGGTGTGTTATACAACCTATAAGACCTTATGTCCTAGGGTATGGGGTATATATACCCCAGGCCATCAAGGCCTTGTAGGGTGTATATACACACCCCTACATATATTAATATATGTATACACAAACACACTCTAGATAAATGAATGAAGAAAATAATCAAATTTCCATTTTATATAGCCAAACAAATTTAAAACACATTTGACCTTTATAACTAGGAATAAATGGACTATATATACCTTATCAAGATGCCATAAAAATGTAATAAACAATCAACGAATTCACTAGGATTTTTGAATTGATATAAGGGTTAAAGATGGAGATTTCATAGAGGTGAATACAAGCATGGTGAATACCTAAATCCCTACCCCTTACCCTTTGGGTTATGGGTTGGATGTAGGGTTTTGTGGAGGCCGATCCTTCCACAGGACCCCACATATAGCCCCTTATTTGTTTATAATTCATTTCTAACAAATGACAACCAATTAACCCAAATCAATTATTTTCAAAAATCCTACCAACATTAACACACATGAATTTAAGTACAAAACCAACCTGAAACAAGTATTTATTTTTCTAAGAAAGCCTAATCCCTTCCTTCCTTAGCTCAAATTCCTTCTTATTTTTCTCGTTCTCTCTGCTACTCCCCGTATGGGTGTGCCATCCATCATAACCTTCTTCTCCTTTATTTTATTAATTTTCATCACCTTAATCTCATCCACTTTGTCTTCCATTCATGGTAGATGAAATTGATGAAAAAAATGCATGCAAAAATAGCTCAATAGAATCCCCACTAAGATACAATCTACCACCATTTTCATGCAGTCCATAATAAAACTCCCATCATGATTTTTGCAAGAATGATGGTTAACCCAGAGTTAACGAGTGATTAGAAACTGTAATCATCTCAAATCTTCCCAAGACTCAATAAAATAATAATTATATAATCTAAATAATATTTTCATGCCATTAACTTAAACAATTCCAAGATCGACTTCACAAACTGACTAAACAACAAGTCAATGTTATTCCATGCAATGGTGAATATTGACTAGTCAATAATCACTATCATTCCATGCAAAGTTAACTATCAACTAATCTTTTAACATATCGACTATATAGCAAAGGTACTACAAATATTTATTTAAAAGACTATTTTTAAAATGTTACAATATCATCCACAAATAAACACTATGCGTTTGCCCTCCATTATAAGTTAACCCTCTAGGTTTTAGTAAACACTTGACAATACAATGACGTTTTTATAATAGTTTCACAATGATAATGTTTTACAACACTTTGACTTATGTTATGTTTTTTTCCAAGAAATATAAAGTCAAAACACAAATATCATTTCACCATGCCAAAATCATTCATTAATACGTAATAAAGAGCTTATAATCCATTAAGTCATTTACAGGTTTATATTACTTATTAAAATGATAGTAGTAATATTTAAAACAAATTAAACTAACAACTGACTCAATTAAGTATCATCATACCTCTATTATTTCTAATAAATAATTCAAATAAGCATTGTTCAGTGAATATCTAACTATGAACAACACCGTAGTAATTTACATTAAACTAGATAGGTATATATTTATCAAGTCAACTAACTAATAACACCAATAGAAAATAAATTAGTTAAATCAGGTAATCATATAGAATGATCTAAGAACACAAAATATCACAACTATCATTCATATGGAAAGCAAGCATACTACAACTATCTACTCAAATAACTAATCACACAATATGAAATATTATTTTGGTGTGTGCATGGGTTTTTGGGTTTGCTCTCTGTCATCCCTCAATGTCTCCATATAGACCATCCTATTCAATGATGCTCTCCCTTCGTCATACTCTAACGGATGGATCTGTCTTGCATCCACCTCACAACAATGAAGGTAGTTAAGCCGAAACATAATTATATCTAAAAAATAATATTGTATAATTAACAAACATGATCATAATGTATAAATATAAAATTTATACTAACTCATAGCAAAATAATCATGTAAATTAAGAAACACATAATTATTCCATAATCAACATATGACATATATCTTAATCAAATAATAGTTTATCAACTAATAATCATAATAATCCATGGATCAAACAGGTTATTCAGCTTAGAGAGAAATCGAGATGTGACATTGCATCTAGTTTCAATAAGTATTTCATATTTTGGACACATGTGTCCAAGTTAGAAAATAGTGTCAATGCAATCATCTCAAGTCAACACAAGTGTATGAGGCTACAAAGGCACAATTTATAGATTTAGGTGACTATTTTGTAATCTAGATCCAATCCACTTTCTACCTATTCCATATCTAAATCTGCATTAACATCATAACCATCTAAGTATCTTGTTTTCATTGTTATTTTAAGATATAACATAGATTTGATTTCCATCTTGAGTATCTCAGCGTAATGAATTCAGTATATGTTTATCTAAGTTGCATAAACAATTGGTCTACTTTAGAGATAATCTATCATCCTTGTGCTCTAGGCTATCTCTACCCTTTTAAATAGCTTCCCCTTTATCTAGTTTTTAGGATTAAAAAACACCCTAGCCTCATTCATCTTAATTTATAATTGAAATCATACAATTATTTAGGAAAGGAATTAAGGTCATATATGATATTTTATACAAGAAACCTAGGGAATAGGTATCTTGTTTCATTCTAAGGGATAATTTATAGTTACAAGCTAGTGACTGAGAGTTAATTATAGAGATACAAAATGCCATACTTGATGTGCATCTTCATAATATTGGTGTTTATTCACCTTCTATATGGTGGATGGATTGGAAGTGGTCAATTAAGACTCCCTTCCACCAGTATAACCCTCAGTTAGGTTATCAACTCCTTTTTTTGAAACATTTGAAAATTGATAATCTCAATACGATATGGAGAGTTAATTCCACTGAAAAAAGTGTGGAAAATAAGGTTTGAAAGAGTGTAGGTTTCTATCATATAGCCTAGGTAGGCACACTTCCTTTGCATTATTCTTCAACAATATCTACTAATTGGCACCTATTTATGCACATAGTTGTGGTACATCCTATTTATTATGTTTGCAGCTACACAAAATCCTTTAAGCTTATTTTTCCGGTTCTATAACATGCCCAATTAGCTTGTTAGTGAATTCAAACCCTCTTCCAACCCTTCCATACAAAAGTTTTTACCTAGCAGATGATTATTTTAGGGGAGTCAAACATGACTACTACAAAATACACACAATTTTGGCATATTTCCCATTTTAAGATCTCTTTTAGTTATGAAAGGATATTTAAATGATGCAATATTTAATAATGTTATTTTACATGATTTTATCTATTACGTACAAGGTTCATGTCATCTTTAATGTCATGCTTCATATTTAGGTTCAATTAGAAAAGGTTGATTGGAAGCAACTCACTTATAGACCCTATTGTAATATTAGGGTATCACCTCGTGTACAATTACCTAACTCCATCCAACTCACCTTACCACTGGTATCTCCCCATGGGAAAATGGGCTTGAAAAATGTAGGAGGAATCATTCTCATAGTTAGTGCCATAGTGGCTCCTTTAGGTGTCATTTTCCATCCTTGGATCATATCTCTCAAGCCTGTGGAAATGATGGTGGTGGCCTATAAGATAGATCATGTCTTAGCAAGGGGAATTCCTTCCCTTGGCACTTTTAATTTCTCCCAATAGGCAAAATCATGAAGAGGATAAAAAAAAGGAGGCTAATGTTTGGGATCTAGTTCCTGATTCTGTATATCCTCCTACTAGAAGTGGTTGGGGGTCTGGGATGATAAACTAGATGATCATATCCCTTTGTGACCTATGCTTGTTGTTGCTTTCACTATTTAGTGGTTTGTTGTTTCTTACATTTATATGTTTTTTGTTGACTTTTTTCACCTTCTTTGGTTGAAAAGTGTTCCATATATTTATAGTTTGAATATGTAGTCATTCTCGGGTTTGGCCAATTTCATATTTCAGAGTGTGATACCATCCATTGTATTTTCTTGTGTGACTAACTATTGTAACACATTGTCTTCTTATTGTATGGAAAAGTTGTTCAATAAAAAAATGATTCAAAATGAAATTAAAATGCAAAAAAGGAGCAAAAAAAGATATTGTAAAGGCCAAAAAGGAAGCAAAAGGAGCTAGATAGAAGTGAGAGGAGGTTGGATATGGCCAAAAGGTAATTAGAAAAGAAAAGACGTTTAAGAAACCCTTTGAACCCTTTATGTGAAAAACATCACATTATAAAAGATATGGTAAACATTCTTACCTCAATTACTTCATTTACATACAACAATGCTTGTAGGAGTCCCCTTTTATAAAAATATTAAGTATAAATAATATGTAGGCATATTCCTCTATGGTAGTAGATCTTACTAAGGAATAAACATCTTATAATAAAAAAACCCCTACATGATTCGATGCAACTCCAAGAATTTGAAAATATATAAGATTAACTGAATTGCTTAGTAATTTCAACTTAAATGATCTAAATTTTGAATTTCATGTTGGTGTTTTCTAAGACCATAAGTGGCCTTGAATATTTTATTATATTCATACAAAGTTAAGATGTCCAAAATATGCTTTTCAAGCATGGGACATAAGACATAAACACATGTTATGTAATTTTTATGTTTCAGCTAGATAAACTTGTTATCATTTACTATCATTTGGTATTTGGAAAGAAAAACATTCTTGTCACAGTAAACTTACTTTTTCATTTGGTAATGAGAAATTTATTGTTGTAAATTCTAAAATGCATAGTTTTCATACAAATCATTTTAAATATAAAAAAGTAAAGGGAAAAAAAAAATGGAAATGAGTAAAAAACTTAATAAATTAAATAAAACTCACTTTAACCTTTGTTTAACCACCACCACCTCCTCCTCCTCCACTTTGCAATATCAACCACCATTTCTCTACACATTCAGTCACTCCCAAGAATATATGAAAATCACATATAAGAAAAGAAAAGAAAACAACAACAACAATAAATTTTTATTATTATTTCTAAATTTGTCCCAACCGTGATGCAGTCGTAGGAGAGAGAATCGAATGCAATAAGATGCCATGATTATTGACTTTACTTGGGCATAAATAATCAGTGGTAAGTCAATTTATTGGGCCCTCCCTAGCCCCGATTTGGGGTGACAATTGGCAAATATTCATTTAAAGCGCTCGTCTCGTTGGGAGGCGGAACACAGAGGGATATTGAATGCTTGCAACACGGGGATAGAACACGAGACGTAGTAATTCTGATGCACTAATAGTGTAACATAAATAGATGCCTCGAGTGTTATGGTTGCTTTGACCGAGGAGATAAGATTAAATTCGCTTCCCCTTCTGCTTGCTTACAACTATAATTTATATCATTTCATAATCATAACTATGGAGGTTCTGCATTTTGTATTTGGTGTGTTGGGTAAGTGATAACTATGGAGGTTCTGCATTTTGTATTTGGTGATTATTGATTGACATTTGACATTTGATATTTGTGCATTGTGCAATGGACAATGGACAGGGAATGTGACTGCTTTGTTTCTCTTTCTGTCACCCATCTAAGTAATTTTGTGTATCATTTTTCAACGTGACTGATTTGAAAAGTTGTAAAAAAACGATGAGGATGATGATGATGATATTATGTTTTGGTTGAGTAGAATTACATTTTGGAGAATTATGAAGAGCAAATCAACGGAGCAATTCTCTGGTGTTCCATATGTTTCTACTCTGATGAACTGTTTGCTGTCTGCATGGTATGGACTTCCCTTTGTGTCGGTTCACAACCTGCTGGTGAGCACCATCAATGGCACTGGTGCACTCATCGAGACGCTTTACATCTTAATGTTTCTTCTTTACGCTCCAAAGAAGACCAGGGTACCTGTACCTTATTCACATCATCTTGTTTTTTTCCCCCCATTATTTGCTCTCTTCATGCATATCTATATTTATATTTATATTTGGATTAATGCGCAGGCTAAAATCTTTGGACTGTTCGTGCTGGTGGTTGTGACCTTCGCAATTATTGCACTTGTTTCTGTATTTGCACTTGATGGGCATTCTAGAAAGATATTTTGTGGGTTTGCTGCAACTATCTTTTCCATTTGCATGTATGCCTCTCCCTTGTCTGTAATGGTAAGCTACTAATTAATCAATTAATGGTCTCCATTGCCATTGCCATTGCCATTGCATCAGCATCCCCATCCCTCCTCCAGTTATTATTAATAAACTGGAATAACTAACTATTGCAGAGACTTGTGATTAAGACGAAGAGCGTGGAGTACATGCCATTCTTTTTGTCTGTCTTTGTATTTTTATGTGGAACATCCTGGTTCATCTATGGGCTACTTGGTCATGATCCATTTGTTGCTGTGAGTCTTAATTAATCATATATTTAGATTTTAATTTGCGTGTTATTTACCACGTCTTTATTGATCGTAGCTTCCTATATTTGAACAGGTTCCAAATGGATTTGGATGCGGCCTTGGAGCACTGCAACTGATCATATATGCCTTATACAAAGAGCCGGGAGGCAAAAAGCCCTCTGATCGGATTGAGGATTCCATGGAGATGGGATATGGCAATGGAATCAAACCGCAACAGAAAACTAATGTTCAGAACAAATCTAGCCAAGGCGAAGGCAATACACCCCTATAATCAAACATCTTTTGCTCAATAAAATTCACCAACTCAACTCCGAGTGTGTGTGATGAGACTTGATGTGTTTGTTGTTGGAGTTGGCAGACATTTGTAATACTGCCACCCTCCTTGTCTGTATTGCAACTATGATTGCCGCTTTGTAAAATTGTTTTGTCATCCAAAATTTGTTTTTAGAATGTTTATCCATTTATTAGAGTTGCAGCAATGTGTCCTTAGATGACGACGCTTGAACACGCGAACGTAACGGCCAACTTTTCATCCACAAGTTTTGTTTTTCCCCTCTTATTCACCCTTATTAATTTGTTACACCAATATTGTAGACACTTAATTTTGTTGTTATAAATTTGTGTTTTTTTTCATATTCTAATTGATTTATATATATTTGGTTGTTTTCAGATATTTTCAATATATATTAGATTCTATTTAATGTAGATTTTCTCATAAACATATTAGATTTATTATTTGTTAACACTAAGATCCCAATTATCCATTTTATGTTCAACTTCATCTCTCTTTTAAGCCTTTTTGCCTTTCGAGCTAAAATTAATATATTGCTTATTTTGATCATTGTCTTTTTGTGAGTCCTTTTTACCTTACCTTGATTTTCCATTCCACAATTTTCGCTTATCATTATTCTTTAGGACTGACCTATGTTTGAAGTGTTTTAGGGAGTATTATATGTACATATCTAACTTAAGTCATTACACATTGATTCATGTCTTAGAGATCTCTTACAAGTCATTTGTCTAGCGCATATTCATCAAGCCTTATTAAGAATCCTACACATTCAACCAAGGAGTTTACACATTAAGCTTACTTTGCATCAATATCAATCCAAGTCTTGTGCCATCACATTTTTTAGAAAGAAAAAGTCATAACAAAGCATCTAGTTGCATTTGATTATATAGGCACTGATTCTATGTATGTGGGATATGTACCTACAACTCCTCAAGATGTTTGGGCCAACTAACATACACATAATCTTTAATGATTACATTTATTGAGGATTAGATCAAGATCAAAGGGAGAGAAAATCAAACAATTTTTCCTCTCAGATTAACAAAGAGACGTAAGGATACAAATCATTAGAAGTCTATGTATAGGTCTAAAAATTCATAAAATCCATAAAATGAGGGCATAATTGACAAGACACAATCAGTAAACATAATCAACCACCTACAGATCCTACCTAAACATAATCAACTCTCTATCATTTTTGTCCTGATTTCTGATCATAATTAGCTCCATCAAACATCATTAATCCCAATTTCAAACTATATTCCCAATTATATAATTCAATTACAGTGCCTATGGATGTTCATTTTAGTCTTTTTTCCTCACTTTTACTGCTATTTCTTGTTCAATAGTCTCATTGTACCATTGTTAATCTATATTCAAAAATAAAGTCATCTTCATACATGTAGTTTATTGTATATATGTAGTCTCCCATGTGTCCATCCTTTAGCTTGTTGTGCATAATGACATTTACCCTAGTGTCACAAGTAGTTAAGACAAATTAGTAAACCTGATTTTACAACTAGTCAAGCTTATGGTGCCTTTCTTGTTCATCCCTATACGGAATGATTTCTAATTTTCCACATGTCAAATTTGATTTTCATATTTATGTTTGTTTCTCATTAATTTATTGTTAGCCCTAACTTCCTTCATGTTTCTTATATTTGCATATTATGCCAATCAAGAAGGTTACATCTACAAACCCTAGTTGGTGAAGTGTTAGATTGAGTGGTGCCACTTGTGACTAGATTTAGCTTTTTTTGTATAGAACTCATGCTTATTAGAAATAAAAAATGTTATTTATTTTTTAAATTCCTTCTTCTACTATTGTTGATAATGTAAATGATCAAAATATAAATAGTAAATATAAAAATGTTGCAGATTGCATGCCTTTTCATGATTGTGGTTCTTCTGATGATGATTTAAATGAAAATATTTGTGATAAAAATGCTAATGTGTTTTGTCAAAATGGGTATTAATATAATTAACATCTAAGTAAATAAAAATGCATAAAATATACAATAAATACACATGGCTGATTTTCAACTTATTATTTTTACAGATGTACCAAAAGGGGAAAGTACTCAAAATTAAATGACTTAGTTGGAATTCAAGTTTACAGGACTACAATAGTGACTATGAAACTATGAATAGGTTGTTTTGAATTAAAAATAATAATATGTGTTATCCTAGGATAAGGCCACACTATTTAGACTTGGCTAACCTGTGCTGGTGTCTGTAGGGTGTGCTTCGTAAATTAGGGTTTTTTTTTGCTTGTTTAAATTTTGAAAAGTGTACCTTAACCTATAGATCCTATGTGTATATGTAGATATATTAACTTCATTATGGGATCCGTTATATGCCTTATTTTTCAATTGAAAACATAACTCAATGAAAAGAGAGAACAAATGTTATAAATGGGGTAATGAGCAAGGGGATAGGATTGTTCTTGACTTAAACACCATGTGTATTAAGCACTACCTACATACAAATACTTTGAAGAGGAATGAAGTTCTATGTAATTCTCCCATGCTATGGTAGTGTGTACAATACTGGTGAAATGTTATATGCTGATTTGATCCTAGTGTGATTATATGCTTGAAACAATAATTTGTGACATTGATGTTATATTAAGACCTATTTCAAAGATTCTTGGGCTATGTAGACTTAGAATTGGGAAGAATAAGTACTTCTTCTCAATATGTAGTTAGATAATATCTAGTTTTTTACCTATTTTTGTGAATGGAAAATACATTAAGAAGGGTGTCATTTTGAAAAACTAGCCTTTTAAAGCATTGTGGAAAAATATGTGCTAGTGGACAACTATGCAGTGCATCTTTATTTACCTAGTGTGCACTTATCTAAAATGAACATGGTTTTCTAAAATTGGAATGAAAGTGTAGTATCTTTTGAATAGTGATGAATATAAATAAATTATGGAAGTCTAAAAGATGTTCTCAATACTTTCAATATTTTTAAGGCTTTCATATAGATAAATGGTTATTAAAAAGGTGAGTTGACCAAGTAAAGTAAATATGTCAAGGAACAACATTGTCGAGTATATATTGATTAAATTTTAGTTTATACATTTCCCCCCATTTATTCTAGTGATGCATAAATTAATATAGTAACAAAAATATAATACTTAAGTGTGTATACATAATTTTTCTTTATCATTGAGATGTGCATGCCCCCTTGTTGAGGCATATGAAAAAGTGTTGAATTGAGAGTGATCAAGTCTCAATTTGAAGAATCAATGAAGATGATTGAGTTGAAAATATATATGCTCTAACCATCATAGAGCACTCTAAAATGTGTGAAGAGATGGGAACCAACAAATTAGTTCACTAAAATTCAACGAAAGCAATGAGTGCCACTAAGCTCTCATGTAGTCCACTTGTTGAATTAAAGGAGGAGAGGTGGGAACTAGTATGTGGCTCACTAAAATTTAACCAAGATGTGAAGCATCACTAATCTTAAATTTGGTTCACTTTTAAAATATGAATCACATCGTGGCAGATGGATCTAGATTCAAAATGTAAATTCTTAAAACTTGATATTTGATTCTTGAAAAAGGAGAAAATAAGATTTTTCCAAAATAGTAGCTTGGACATGAATACATATCATGCCCCCTGTACTATATAGATTATTAAATGTGATATTTTTAAAATTATTTGAAGCCTTATAACTATATTTTCACAAGTGTGTGTGTGCTCACATAATTGAATGAGTGAATTGCACTAGCAAGATGAATGCCCCCATAATCAAAAAATTCTAAGATTTACCTATTCTAACTTACCAAATATAAAAATGTGTTGCTTGTAAGAGCCTATTTTGATTCCTCTTTTGAGATGAGGGAGATTGATTTTAAATAACTTATCTCAAAAGAAAAATTGATAGCATTGTTGAAAGATAGATGAGCATGTAATAACATTTTCATATGTGGAATTTGTATTGAAATCTTATTGATGTAACATTGAAGCATTTGAAAAAATTATGTATTTTCTTTGCATCATGTAAGTTTTATATATCATTTTAGTAATGAATGAAGAATGTAAAAAATTTGATGGTTATATATGTATTGTAAACATAGTATGTTGAAAAGTGAAGAATTGAATCACATATATAATTTGTACATGATATGTATCATGGCATCAAAGATAGATAAGTAGATACATAATAGTGCATGAAAATAATCATGGCACCATAGTAGTTGAATATAAAGTATGTAAGCATAGTCACATAATTTTCATGCAAGAAAGCCTAGGGACCACACACAAGGGACAAGTAATATGTCATAAAGAGTGTAATTTTTTTGTAAGATGTCACATAGTGAGCCCAAAAAATGAATACAAGGGACATGAAAATGTTTCAAAAGCATGAATGGCCCTAAGCCTACAAACACAAGGCATTATTGTGCCATACAATCAAGGTGTATATTGAACATACACAAGGCCAAGGGAAGAATAGAATGAGCAATCAAATTTTTAATCATGCTATGAAACTAAAAGAATTTTATGATAGTAACATACAACAAATAAATATAGAATGAGTTAAGCATGTGCATCTCTGTTTCAGTTTAACAAGTAGCATATTCAATAAGACATGTTAAAATATAATGAATTATTAAATTTTTTTTTTTGTTTATAGATCAACATGGAAAATAGGTTGTGAATAAATACAACCTAGAAGATGTTTTTACAAAATAGTGTGATGCCCCTAATTAAGTAAGATGGTTAGGTAAAATGCTTTACCAGCATAAAAACTTATATAAAAGTATGTAGGGGCTTGAAAATTGACTGATATCTAAATGTACATTTTATCCTATGTGAAATAACTATGGAAAGATTCCCTATGAATGTGTTTCTATTGAAAAAATATAGTGAAGATGCACATGGACAGGTGTGTAGTAGGGGATAGGTGTGTAGTGTATACAAAGTAAAATGTAGCTGACCTATTAATCAATCTTAACTTAGAGAAGATAAGTAATACTTACAATTTTTTTGTTGATGTTGACACTTGAATTTGCACCCTTGAAGAGATGCTCAACTCTCTTCATCCAAGCAAAAAAATGGAATCATCTCTCTTGCTATGGGTAACAATTTTGTTGAGATGAATCTCTAGATTAGGGGCTAGCTCCCCTTGATGCACCTTTAAAGCTCTCTTCCTACCATTAATAACTCAGGGAAATGAAAAAAAATAAAATAACTAGAATTTAAACCTATTATATTGGGGTGATGCACCAAAATATTTTCTCTACTCATACCCTAAAATACACTTAAAACAAGGATAAGTTAGAAATACACTTCTCTCAATATCAACTCTCTCACATCAGTGTTTCAACATGGGGTCCAAGAGATGGCATAGACTTAGGAAGGCTTAAGAAATAGGCATTCCAAGACACTCTATTGAATTAGTTGTTCACTATATCTATAATCTCTTTAGACACTTCTTGTTGACCTGTAAGAAGGAAATCACAATACACCAGGTACTAACAGAATTAAGATGTGAAGGTAAACAAAAATTACACTATCACAAGACTAATACCAAGCATGTACACTTAATTCACTCATTGAATGAAGTAAAACACTTGTCTTACTGATTCAAGATAAAATCTTGGTATGGATTCATCATACCAGGCAAAGATATTTTTCAAATGAGCTAAGATAATACATATATATAGTCATGAGAAAGAGATCAAGCAAAGGGAGTTCAAAGGTCATTTAAATATGTGTCAATCTTAAAAATAGCAACAGTTATGCTACATTATATAATAAGCTTCTTATGATTATACTAGTAGAATGAAGATGTCTCAAACTATGTTTTTCTATAAATGGACTCACGTGTTAGAAGTTCGTTCACATGATAGTTGTTCCTTATTAGCTTACCGAGCTATGAAATGGTATAACAACTTACTCCATCGACCTACTTATTTCCATTTGCTTGTGCACATATGTTTAGGATTATACTATGTGTCACTTCCATATTTATTTTTAGGTTCCCACCAAAATCCTTTTAAACTCCAACAACTATTTTCATAGTTTGAAGTTGACGTTCTATGGGTTGTCACTGCTTTGTTTAAATCCTAGCATCTAATTTTCATAGTCTAAGATTAATCTTTTATAGGCTGCCACCTTGGGTATTTTCTTAGAACTTTTTGTTTCCTATTTTCTTTTAGACAATTTGTCTACGACCACCTTTCCTTCTTTTCTTTTAGCTTTCTTGCTCAGTCTTTTATGCCCTTTGAAATTCCCATGGATAAAATGTCTAAGAGAAATGAAATTTGGCACCTTTTGCATTTTCCAAAAGAATTCTTTGGAAAATTTGTCTGAAATAATTCCTTCAGACTTCTTGAAATGGTCTTCCCCTTTGAAAAAGAACCCTTTGACACTTTTACAATGGTCTATCTTCCTGTGGACCTTTCTATAGATACCCTTCAGAAAGGTGTCACATACCCTTTGGTATTTTGAAATGGTCCACTTAGCCTCAAATATACCTTTGAAATTTTTGAAAAAGTCCCTTCGAGAAGTTGAAAGTGTCCTTTTAAGAAAATGAATTGATCCTTTGAAGAAAGCAAGTGACCCTTCAGAAGAATTAAGTGTCCTTTATAAAACCTGTAGTTATCCTTTGAAATTTTGGAAATGGTCTACTTAGCCTCAAAAATACCCTTCATAAAAATGCAAAGGTCCTTTTTGGCTTGAAAGATCTCTTCAAGAAATTTAAAGTGCCTTTCAAAAAAGTTGTGCATATAATTTGTCTGAAAGAAAATACTTAAGGCAAAAGCTTCAGACAAAAAGTTTGAAAGAATTCAGAAAAACCTCCAAAAGAAACACTTGAATAAAACCTGAAAGAAATATTCCTTGAATAAAACCCAAAATAAATTGAACACTTAGTCAAAATAAAAGACCCGAAGGCTTAGCAAAAGATCAAAACAAACTTTTTGAAGGAAAGACATGCATTTCTTATGGGTTTTATACAAGATACTTCTCTCAAATGAAACTTCATTATTGAGTCTAACCAAAGACATGGACAGGTGATTGAATGGATAGGGGTGCCCAATTTTGGCTTGAAAGGCAAAAATTTGGTCAACAAATTGGTGACTTAAAGGGGTTGTATTCTTGTTATACTGACCAGACAAGTACCATAAATAGTCCATTGGGTATGGAGTCAATTAAGGACTAAAATAAACTAGGAACCTTGACCATGATTTAGAACTTGATCAACATACAACCATTGACTACCTCCAACACACAAAGGAAAGAGACACACAACAAAGACCAAAGTAACCACACATGTGCTACTTAGAACTTAGGAAAATACAAGACATAATAAAAATAAAACTAATTATATACAGCTAACCAGATGTGCTCTTCTCCTTCCTAGATCAAAGGGAAAACTTCTAAGTCCTTCCATGACAAGAAACCTCATGATTCTAGATAAGTGGTTGGTTGGAGTAGGAGCTTGATGACTCATTATTTTTGCTTACCACCTTGATTGGCATGTACCCAAGTGGATTAGGTTCAAAAATGTCTCCAACATACATGTACTCATCTTGCTCTTTGAAACATGTCTCATGCTGGTCCTTCATGCTAGTGTAGTCCATTAATGGATCAATAGCTACTATATCATCATCATAGGGTTCATTTGTCTCATGGCTCTCTTTGTATGTATCATGGACCAAATCATTATTTTCTATCTCTTTGAGTAGCTTTTCAAACTAATCTCTTGCTTCATAATGGCTCTCTTGAAGAAGGGTGGATGGTGTGATGTTTAATCTAAGACAAAAAATTCTAGTTCATTTCATAAATCATCATTTTCATACTGAAGAACTCCTTCAAAGCCCCTATCAAAACAATCAGACCTCTCTCTTTCTTACTCAAAAATAGAAGTCTCTAGCTACTCAAAAACATGTTCTTGAACCTCATTCAACTCTGATCCCATGGCTTGGTCATTATCTCCTTCAAATCAAAAGGGAAATCTCTCAAAAAATGGGGAAGAGAGATTAACATTTTTGAATTATTCATCATCACTTACTATGGATTGTTCACTATCTTCATCATGACAAAAAAGGAGTTCATCATGTAGAGGTAATGAAACCTCATCATGTCTACAAAGATCTATACCTACTACCTTCTTTACACTTAGGTTATCTTCTCCACCTTTGAATTATGTAATTTTGTCTTCCACCTCACACAAAACATTCTCTCTTTCCTCCAAGGAGAGGGTGGGAAGGTAAGAAACATCTTCATCTAGTTTGAAAAACAATGGGACATTTTCATGCTCTTATTTCCATCTTGTAATCACCATATCAAAGCTTGGAAAATTTTCATCACTTGAACATATTTTAGATTGAGGAATAGGAGAATGACTTATCAAAATAGAATCTCTATCCACAAGAGTCTCATCAATATCTTCATTCCTCTCCTCTTTAGGTTGTGTTTAAATTTGAATAACATCCTTCCAGTGTGTGAAACCAATAGGCATAGTTTTTTCTATCCATTCTTCTTCAAACTTTTGGGTTAATTCATGATGAGCACTCCCCCAACTTGGAATCTTGACATCAAATTGAAGGGCTTGATGAGGTTGAGGGAGACTAAGAAGAGTTTGAATATACATAGGAGGATTTATTTGAAGATAAATTTGTTGGTTTCCAAAGGAAATGGGATGGATTTCTTCCAAGGAGGGCTCACAATCTAGGAATTTGGAGTAATTAGTTTCCATAGAAGGCTAACCCAATATCTTTTGGTGTTGAAGTGATAAGTGTAAAGAATTAATAGTAGAAGTAACTTGTTTTTACATAGGATAAGATGCATTAGATGAGATAGAGGGTTGGATCATTTTATTTTAATGAACAAGTGGTATTTGATAGAAAGGATTTGGTATACAAAGGGAGGGTTTTTTTTGTATGGGAGAAGGTTGTCTTGGGATGAAAGAAGGTGTATAAGACTGACTGCCTTGAGTGGGTTGACTTCTCCATCTTATTAGCTTCTCTTTCATGGATTGAATGGTTTGAGATTGCTTAAACAAGCACTCTTCCTTGTACATAAGCTCTTGTTGATATCTGTTTCACTCATTCAACCTATCTATTTCTAGCATCTAATTTTCAAACTCCAATATTATCTCCCTAACACTATTGGATTATCTACGAGAAGGTTAATTAGGAGGGATATTTGAGGTGATTGAATGAAAAACATGAGCTTGATCAAAACTATATGAAGGAACATAAGATCGATACTACTCAATAATGGGATTATACATACTAAATATGATATCTTGATGCACTAGGGCTTCTTGACCAACTGATTCAACTGAGAGTCACCATTGGTGTTGATTGAAATGCCTCCAAAAGCTTGATTGATTGAAGAACACACCAATAATTCTTCAACTCCTTGGACAAATTGTCCCATCGAGCATGCCAAAAACTATTGACACTTGGATTTGTACCCTTGAAAAGATGTTCAACTTTCTTCATTCAAGTGGAAAAATATAATCATCTCTCTTGTTATGGATGACAATTTTGTTGAGATGAATCTCTAGATTAGGGGCTAGCTCCCCTTGATACACATTTAAAGCTCTCTTCCTACTATTAATAAATCAAGGGAATGAAAAGGATTAAAATAACTAAAATTTAAACCTATTCTACTAGGGTGATGTACCAAAAGATTTACTCTACTCATACCTTGAAAATACACTTGAAACAAGGATAAGTTACAAATACACTTCTCTCAATATCAAATCTCTCACATCAGTGTTTCAACATGGGTTCTAAGAGATGGCATAGACTTATAAAGGCTTAAGAAATAGGTGTTCCAAGCCACTGTATTAAATTAGCTATTCACTATATCTGTAATCTCTTCAGACACTTCTTGTTGACTTTCAAGAAAGAAATCACAATACACCAGGTACTAACATAATTAACATGTGAAGGTAAATAGAAATTACACTAGCACAAGACTAATACCAAGCATGTACACTTAATCCACTCATTGAATGAAGTAAAACACTTGTCTTATTGATTCAAGGTAAAATCTTTGTTAGTAAAAATACAAGCTCTGATACCACTTGTTAGGATCTTAGATCACAATTGATTACTTTTGTATAAGTAACTAAACATGGAATTAAACCAGAATTAATAAGTAACTAGAAATTAGAGACAACAAAGAATAGGAGATACGAGAAACAACCAATCTATATTAAACTCTTCCAGAAGGAAATACAATGAATAAACCTCACTCTTCCCACACCTCTTGGGTGTACAGTAATTCTCCCTCAAGAGTTCTCTCTCTCTCTCTCAATTACAATCACAATCAACTCAAATTTTGTTGTTCTTATTGTCTACATGATATGAGGATCTAACCCTATTATATAGTACTAGGGTTCATGAGCCATGCATTCTCCACCATTAGATGCACCTCTTAATCAAAGGATCAAATCTGTCCTGCCAAAAATAGAAAAGTGAACTCAAGACTAATTTTTGTCTTTACATGCAAACTAATTATTCTCCAAAAATAGAATTCTAGAAATGCACAGAAGACTGATGCCGGTCTCTGTCTATCTAGAGATGACCGATGTCGGCCGATGAAGAACTAATGTCAGCAAATTTTGGTTGACCCCTGACCGATGTCGATAGGTTATGACCAACATCGGTTACTGTGTAAAACCAGTAACCTTTGCATTTTCTCATTGGTGAAGATTTTAACTCCACAACTCAACAATCTCCCACTTGGAGATAAATAGCTATACCTGTACCTGTACAACAACATCCTCTAGCTTGTTTCTCCATCTTCAAGTTCAATCCTGAAGACCAACAAAAGTTGAATGAAGATTCAACTTCTCCTTTGTTACCAAATTTTTAGCATATCAGTAGGGTTCTTATCCATATGGATCTTTTCCAGCTTCAACTGACCATCCTCCAATACCTGTCTAATGAAGTGGTACCTAAGTTGTATATGTTTGGTTCTTGAATGAAAGTCTGAATTCTTTGCCAAATGAATTGCACTTTGACTATCACTGTACAATCTGCAACTCTCTTGCTCCTTTCCCAACTCTTCCATGAACTGAGTCATCCAAATCATTTCCTTGCTAGCCTCTGTGACTGCAATGTATTATGCCTCTGTAGCAGATAGGGCAACAACCTTCTACAACTTTGAAATCTAGCTAACCACCGTTCCACCAACAATGAACACATATCCTGTGGTGCTTCTCCTGTCATCCAAGTCACCTACCATATCTGAATCTACATACCCATGTAGAGAAGTGTTTGACCCTCCATAACATAAATGCCTACTGCTAGTCCCTCTCAGATATCTGAGAATCCATTGAACTACTTTCCAGTGTTCCTTTCTTGGATTGGCCATAAACTTGTTGACAACTCCCACTACTTGGGCAATATCAGGTTTAGTACATACCATTGCATACATCAAGCTCCCAACTGCTGAAGCATATGGAACTCTACTCATGTACTCAACTTCATCATGTGATTTAGGACACTATTCTTTGCTCAACTTGAAGTGTCCAGCCATAGGTGTGCTTACCGGTTTTGCATCCTGTATATTGAACCTCTCCAACACCTTATTCACATAATCCTCTTGAGACAAAATCAAACTATGATTTTTCCTGTCTCTCTTAATACTCATGCCAAGGATTTTCTTTGCTACTCCTAAATTCTTCATGAAAAATGTGTGAGCTAATTTTACCTTAAGCTCAGTAATTTCCTGCATGTGTGAACCTGCAACACGCATATCATCTACATATAGTAACAGGATAATATAACTACCATTATCCAATTTGTTAAAATAAACACAATGGTCAGATTGACATTTACTAAAGCCATGCTCTATCATAAACCTATCAAACCTCAAATACCATTGTCTTGGAGCTTGCTTAAGACCATATAAGCTTTTCTTCAACCTGCACACAAGTTTCTCCTTACCTTTGACCTCAAAACCTTCTGGCTGATCCATATATATCTCTTCATCCAAATATCCATGAATAAATGTTGTCTTAACATCAAGCTGCTCAAGGTGTAAATCCTCAATATCAACTAAAGACAATATAGTCTGAATAAAAGTCATCTTTAGTACAGGAGAAGAGAAAAAATTTCACCAAAGTCAATACCTGGTTTCTGTGCAAATCCCTTTACTACCAACCTGGCCTTATGTCTCATTTTTCCATTCTCTCCTTCCTTTAACCTATAAACCCATCTATTTTTTAGTGCTTTCTTTCTGGCTGGCAACTCTACCAAATCCCATGTTTGGTTCTCTTCCAAGGAATCAATTTCCTCATTCATGCCATGCTCCCACTATTTCCTAGATTCTACCTGCATTGCCTCATCAAAATTTTTTGGTTCTCCACCATCAGTGAGAAACAAGTAGTGTAAAGAAGGGGAATAATAATGAATTGGAGGTTTTCTTACCCTTTTAGAGCTCTTTATGGGCATTTGAGACTCATTCACAGCTTGTTGTCCACCTAAATTTCATTCTGTCAGTGACTGATCTCAATCATCTCTAGTCAATGTCGATCTAAACTTGACTGACATCGGTTCCACCTGATCGACGTCATTTTCCACTTGACTGACGTCGGTCTCTACCTGATCGACATCGGTTTCCCCATGACTGACGTCAATTTTTGTGCTTTCCTATGAGTGATGATTTTTACCCACGAGCTCATTTTGGATCATAACCTCATCCAAATCATGATTGCCCTGCTCAAAATTATTTAGCCTCTTGAGTTGATCACTGTACATCACCTTCTCATTGAAAACTACATCTCAACTTCTAATAATTTTGTTAGTTTCTAAATTCCACAACTAGAATCTGAAATCTCCAAAACCATAACCAATGAAAGTGCACCACATATATTTAGCATCCAGCTTCTTTCTATATTCTTTATCAATGTGCAAAAAAGCTTCAAAACCAAAAAATCTGAGAAATGAAAGATCTACCTTTTTACCTATCCATTCCTCTTCTAGAATTATACTATCTAGTGCTATAGAAGGTCCTCTGTTAATCAGGTAAACCACAGTATTTACAGCTTCTACCCAAAACTGTAAGGGCAAACTAGTGTGTAACCTCATACTCCGTGCACGCTCCATTATTATTATATTCATCCTTTCAGCAACTCCATTTTGCTGAGGTGTCCTTAGAACCATCCTTTCCCTCCGTATTCCATTCATAAAACAGTAACTATTGAATTTATTGCTGCAGTACTCACCACCATTGTTAGATCTAAGGCACTTCAATCTCAAACCTGTTTCATTCTCAACCAAAGCTTTCCATTTCTTAAATGTGTCAAAACATCAGATTTCCTCCTTATGCAATAAACCCATACCTTTCTTGTAGCATCATCAATAAAAGAAACATAATATTGTGATCCTCCAATAGAAGTTACCTGAGCTAGTCCCCACACGTATGTGTGAACAAGCTCTAACTTGTGCTTCTTCTTTGTTGACCCAGTTTTGAGAAACCTCACTTTCTTCTGTTTCTCAAAAATACAATGCTCATAGAAATCTAGATCTATGCTTTTCAAATCTGAAGTAGATAAAATAGAAGGAGAATAATCAGTAATACAAGTAGATAGATAAAGTGTACCTACTCTCTTACCTCTTGCTAATACAAATGCACCCTTGGAAACTTTCCAAGATTCAGCTATGAGAGTTACTGTGCAACCCTCATCACCTAACTTTCTTGTAAAAATCAGATTCCTCTTTAGGATGGGTACATGCATGACATCCTTCAACACCCATGTGTTGCCATTCTGCAATTTCAGCTGCACTTTTCCTTTGCCAACAATTTGACAAGGCTCATCATCACTTAAATAAACTTTTCCAAAGTCTCCATGGACATAATCATTGAAAAATCTCTATTTAGGGTTGCATGGAAAGAGGCACCAGAATCTAAAACCCGAGATTCTATTTTATTATCCAAAGAAAATATAAGAGCATCCTGTGCAACAATACCTGCAACTTTTGCTTCTTTATTACATTCATGCTGATTTTCTTCTTTATCCTTCAACCAACAATATTTATTTACATGCCCTTTCTTTCCACAATTCTAATAGATTATTCCTCCATTTTTGGATTTGGATCTCCTTCTCATCTTTGACCTTGATCTCCCTTTCTTTCCCTTCTCTCATATCCTTCCCCTGCTTTCAATACTTAAAGCATTGTTTCTCCTATGCTTTTCATACGAATTTTTTCATTCAAGATTACACTAACATCATCATCAACTTTCAAGATATTTGAAGCAGATGCAGTATTACTAACTGCCATTACCAAACTATGCCAACTTTTAGGTAAAGAACATAAGATTAAGAGAGCCTTAATTTCATCATCAAAAACTACTTTGACTGAATTTAACTAATTTACTATTGCATGGAAATCATTAAGATGACTAGATACAAATCCACCTTCCAGCATTTGCAAATTAAATAATTGCTTCATAAGATACCTTATTCAAAGCTGAGGGCTTTTCATATAAATTTGTCAAAGTATCCATTAACTCTACCATTGTCTTTGCCTGTGATAAGTTGGAAATCACAGAAGATGCCAGGCTCAACCTTATAGATCCAAGAGCCTTTCTATCAAGAACATTCCATTCCTCATCTTGCATATTTGTGGGCTTGCTTGAAACCCTACCCAATGGTAAGTATAGATCTTTCTGATATAGATAATCTTTAATCTGCATCCTCCATAATTGATAATTCTTGCCATTGAATTTCTCCATTCTTAATTTACTTTCATCTGCCATTGCTTTACTCCCACTCAATCAAAAACCCCTATGAGTGAATTCTATAAACAACAAACACTAACATGCTCTGATACCAATTGTTAGTGAAAACACAATCTCTGATACCACTTGTTAGGATCTTAGATCAAAATTGATTACTTTTGTATAAGCAACTAAACACAGAATTAAACCAAAAGTAATAAGTAACTAAAAATTAGAGACAACAAAGAATAGGAGATACGAGAAACAACCAATCTATATTAAACTCTTCCAAAAGGAAATACAATGAAGAAACCTCACTCTTTCCACACCTCTTGGGTGTATAGTAATTCTCCCTCAAGAGTTCTCTCTCTCTCTCTCAATTAAAATCACAATCAACTCAATTGTTGTTGTTCTTATTGTCTACATGCTATGAGGATCTAACCCTATTATATAGTACTAAGGTTCATGAGCCATGCATTCTCCACCATTAAATGCACCTCTTAATCAAAGGATCAAATCTGTACTACCAAAAATAGAAAAGTGAACTCAAGATTAATTTTAGTCTTTACATGAAAACTAACTGTTCTCCAAAAATAGAATTTTGGAAATGCATAGATGACCGATGCCAGTCTCTATCTATCTGGAGATGACTGATGTCGGCTGATGAATCACCGATGTTGGTAGATTCTAGTCGACCCCTGACCAATGTCGGTAGGTTATGACCGACGTCGGTTACTGTGTAAAACCAGTAAACTCTACATTTGCTCATTGGTGAAGCTTTTAGCTCTAGAACTCAACAATCTTGGTAGGGATTCACCATACTAGGCATAGAGATTTTTCAAATGAGCCAAGAGAATACATAAATAAATATATATATATATATAGTCTTGAGAAAGGGATCGATAAAAGGGAGTTCAAAGGTCATTTGGACATATGTCAATCTTGAAAAATAGAAATAGTTATGTTGTATTCTATAAGAAGCTTCTAATAGTTATACTATAAAAATGAAGATGTATCAAACTATGTTTCTCTATAAATGGAATCAGTTATTGCAAGTTCATTTGGATGCTAGTTATTCCTTATTAGCTTGCCGAGCTATGAAATGGTATAGCAACTCACTCCATCAACTTGTCTATTTCTATTTTCTTATGCACATATGTTCAAGATTATATCATGTGTCAATTCCATATTTGTTTTCAGGTTCCCACCAAACTCCTTTTAAACTCCAATGGCTATTTTCATAGTTTGAAGGTGATATTCTATGGGTTGTCACTCCTTTTTTTAAATCCCAATGACTAATTTTTGCAGTCTAAGATTGACATTTTTTGGGATGTCACCTTGCGTATTTTATTCAAACTTTTTTTTTCCTATTTGCTTTTAGACAGTTTGTCTGTGGCCATCTTTCCTTCTTTTCTTTTAGCTTTCTTGCTCGATCTTTTATGCACTTTGAAATTATTGAAGACAAAATACCTAAAAGAAATGGACTTTGGCACCTTTTGAATTTTCTAAAATAATTATTTAGATAATTTATCTGAAATAATTCCTTCAAACTTCTTGAAATGGTCTTTCCCTTTGAAAAAGAACCCTTCAACATTTTTACAATGGTCTATCTTCCTGCAGACCTTCTTGCAGATACCCTTCAGAAAGGTGTCACATACCCTTTGTGATTTTGAAATGGTCCACTTAGCCTTAAAGATACCTTCAATTTTTTTGAAAAAGTTCCTTTAAGAAGTCAAAAGTGTCTTTTCAGAAAGGCAAGTGTCCTTTCGGGAAAATGAAATGATCCTTTCAAGAAAGTAAGTGACCCTTTGAAATAATTAAGTGTCCTTTGGAAAACCTAAAGTTGTCCTTTAGAATTTTGGAAAAAATCCACTTAGCCTCAAAGATACACTTCATAAAAATGTAAAGTTCCTTTTCAGCTTGAAACAACCCTTTAAGAAAGTTAAAGTGTCTTTCGAAAAAGTTATATGGATAATTTGTTTGAAAGAAAATACTTAAGGGAAAAGCTTCAGACAAAAAGTCCAAAAGAATTTGGCAAAACCTCCAAAAGAAACACTTGAATAAAACCCAAAATAAATCTTCCATGAATAAAACCCAAAATAAATTGAACACTTAGTCAAAATAAAAGACCCAAAGGCTTAGTAAAAGACCAAAACAAATTGGTTGAAGGAAAGACTTGTGCATTTATTTTGGGTTATATACAAGATACCTATCTCAAATAAAAATTAATTACTGAGTCCAACCAAAGACATAGATGGGTGAATAAATGGATAGGGGTGCCCAATTTTGGCTTGAAAGGCCAAAAATTGGTGACTCAAAGGGGTAGTATGCTTGCTATACTGACTAGAACAATAGCCTAAATGGTCCATTGGGTATGGACTCAATTAAGGAATAAAATAAACCATAAACCTTAACCATGATTCAGAACTTGATCAACAAACAACCATTCACTACCTCCACCACACAAAGGAAAGAGACACACAACAAAGACCAAAGCAACCATACATGTGCTACTTAGAACTTAGTAAAAGACAAGACATAACAGAAAGAAAACTAATTATATACAGCTAACCAAATATGCTCTTCTCCTTCTTGGACCAAAGGGAAAACTTCTTAGGTATCTTCCATGACAAGAAACCTCATGATACCAAACAAGTGGTTGGTTGTAATAGGATCTCAGTGACTCATCCTTCTTTCTTTCCACCTTGATTGGCATGTACCCAAGTGGATCAAGTTCAAACATGTCTCTTACATACATGTACTCATCTTTCTCTTTGAAACATGTCTCAATCTAGTCCTTCATGCTAGTACAGTCCATCAATGGATCAATGGTTTTTATCTCATCATCATAGGGTTCATTTGGCTCATGGATCTCTTGGTATGTATAATGGACCAAATCATTCTTTTTTATCTCTTTGAGAATCTTATCAAACTAATCTCTTGCTTCATCATGTCTCTCTTGAAGAAGGGTGGATGGTGTGATGTATAAGCTGAGACAAAAAAATTCTAGTTCATTCTATAAATCATCATTTTCTTGCTCAAGAACTCCTTCCTCAAAGCCCCTATCAAAACAATCTGACCTTTCTCCTTCTTGCTCAAAAATAGAAGTCTCTAGCTGCTCAACAACATGTTATTGAACCTCATTCAACTTCAGTCCCATAGATCAGTCATTATCTCCTTCAAAGCCAAATGGAAATCCCTCAAACAAAGGGTAAGAGAGATTACCATTATTGCATTCTTCATCATCACTTACTATGGATTATTCACTATCTTCATCATGACCAAAAGGGATTTCATCAAGTAGAGATAATGAAACCTCGTCATGTCTATAAATCTCTATACCTACTACCTTATTTACACTTAGATTATCTTCTTCACCTTTGAAATATATAATTTTGTCTTCCACCTCACACAAGACATTATCTCTTTCCTCCAAAGAGAGGGTGGGAGTGTAAGAAACATCTTCGGCTAGTTTGAAAAACAATGGGACATTTTCATGCTCTTCTTTCCATCTTGCAATCACCATATCAAAGCTTGGAAAATTTTCATCACTTGAACCTATTATAGATTGAAGAGTAGGAGAATGACTTACCAACATAGAATATCTATCCATGAGAGTCTCATCAATCTCTTCATTCCTCTCCTCTTTAGGTTGTGTTTGCATTTGAATAACATCCTTCCAATGTGTGAAACCAATAGGCATAGTATTTTCTATCTATTCTTCTTCAAAATTTTGGGCTATTTCCTAATGAGCACTCTTCCAACTTGGAATCTTGACATCAGATTTAAGGGCTTGAGGAGGTTGAGGGAGACTAGGAAGAGTTTGAATATACAAAGGAGGATTTTTTTGAAGATAATTATGTTGGTTTCCAAAGGAAATGGGATGGATTTCTTCCAAGGAGGGTTCACAATCTAGGAATTTGGAGTAATTAGTTTCCATAAAAGGCTGACCCAATATCTTTTAGTGTTAAGGTGCTAAGTGTAAAGGATTAATATCAAGAGTAGCTTTAGTGTAAAGGATTTGGTGTGCAAAGGGAGGGTTTATTTTGTATGGGAGAAGGATGTCTTGGGATGAAAGAAGGTGTACAAGACTAACTGCCTTGAGTGGGTTGAATTTTCCATCTTATTAGATTCTCTTTCATGGATTGCATGGTTTGAGATTGCCTAAACAAGCACTCTTTCTTGTACATAATCTCTTGTTAATATCTATTTTGCTCATTCAACCTATCTATTTCCAACATCTGCTTTTCAAACTCTAATATTAACTCCCTAGCACTCTTGGATTCACTAGGAGAAGGATAATTAGGAGTGATGCTTAAGGTGATTGCATGAAAAACATGTACTTGATCAAAACTATATGAACATAAGATCCATACTACTTAATAATGGGATTATACATACTAAATATGATTTCTTGATGCACTAGGGCTACTTGACCAGTTGATTCAACTCAAAGTCACCATTGGTGTTGATTGAAATGCTTCCAAAAGGCTGATTGATTGAAGAATATGCCAAGAATTATTTAACTCCTTAGACAAATTGTCCCACCATGCATGCCAAAAGTTGTTGACACTTGGATTTTCACCCTTGAAGAGATGTTCAACTCTCTTCATCCAAGTGGAAAAATGGAATCATTTCTCTTGTTGTGGGTGATAATTTTGTTGAGATGAATCTCTAGACTAGGGGCTAGCTCCCCTTGATGCACCTTTAAAGCTCTCTTCCTATTATTAATAACTCAGGGGAATGAAAATGATTAAAATAACTAAAATTTAAACATATTCTACTAGGGTGATGCACAAAAATATTTTCTCTACTCATATCCTAAAAATACACTTGAAACAAGGACAAGTTACAAATACACTTCTCTCAATATCAACTATCTCACATCAGTGTTTCAACATGGGGTCCAAGAGATGGAATATACTTAGCAAGGCTTAAGCAATAGGCATTCCAAGACACTCTATTGAGTTAGTTGTTCACTATATCTGTAATCTCTTTAGACACTTCTTGTTGACCTGTAAGAAGGAAATCATAATACACTATGTACTAATAGAATTAAGATGTGAAGGTAAATGAAAATTTCACTATCACAAGACTAATACCAAGAATGTACACTTAATGCACTCATTAAATGAATTAAAACACTTATCTTATTGATTCAAGGTAAATCTTGGTAGGGCTTCACCATACTAGGTAGAGATATTTTTCAAATGATCCAAGAGAATACACATATATAGTCTTGAGAAAGAGATCAATCAAAGGGAGTTCAAAGGTCATTTGGACATGTGTCAATCTTGAAAATAGTAATAGTTACACTTTATTCTATAACAATATTCTGACATTTATACCAATAGAATTAGGATGTCTCAAACTATGTTTTTCTATAAATAGACTTAGCTATTGGAAGTTAGTTTAGATGCTAGCTATTCTTTATTAGCTTATCAAGCTATGAAATGGTATAACAACTCACTTTGTCAACTTGCCTATTTCTTTTTTCTTGTGCATATATGTTTAAGATTCTACCATGTGTCACTTCCATATTTATTTTTAGGTTCCCACCAAACTCCTTTTAAACTCCAATGACTATTTTCATAGTTTGAAGTTGATGTTTTATGGGCTATCACTACTTTATTTGAATCCCAATGGCTAATTTTTTTAGTCTAAGACAGATGTTTTGTGGTTGTCAGCTTGGGTATTTTTTTTGGACTTTTTGTTTCCTATTTTATTTTGAAAAATTTGTTCATGACCACCTTTCCTTTTTTCTTTTAGCTTTCTTGCTTAGTATTTTATGCCCTTTGGAATTACCACAAATAAAATGTCCAAAAGAAATGGATTTTAGCACCTTTTAATTTTTTTGAAATAATTCTTTGGATAATTTGTCTAAAATAATTTCTTTGGACTTCTTGAAATGGTCTTCCCATTTGAAAAATAACCCTTTGGCACTTTTTCAATTGTCTATCTTCTTACGAACCTTCCTGCAGATACCCTTTGAAAAGGTGTCATATACCCTTAGAGATTTTGAAATGATCCACTTAGAATCAAAGATACCTTTATAATTTTTGAAAAATTCCCTTTATGAAGTTGAAAGTGTCTTTTCAAAATGGCAAGTGTCCTTTCAAAATGGCAAGTGTCCTTTCAAGAAAATGAAATGATCCTTTGAATAAAGAAATTGACCCTTTAGAAGAATTAAGTGTCCTTCCAAAAACCTGCAATTGTCCTTCAATTTTTTTGAAATGGTCCACTTAGCCTCAAATATACCCTTCAAAAAAATGCAAAGGTTCTTTTTAGCTTGAAAGATCCCTTCGAGAAATTTAAAGTGCCTTTTGTAAAATTTGTGCAAATAATTTGTTCAAAAGAAAATACTTAAGGGAAAAGCTTCAGACAAAAAGTCTGAAAAAATTCTACAAAACCTCTAAAATAAACACTTGAATAAAACCTAAAATAAATATTCCTTGAATAAAACCCAAAATAAATTGAACACTTAATCAAAATAAAAGACCTGAAGGCTTAGCAAAAGACCAAAACAAACTGTTTAAAGGAGATACTTGTGCATTTGTTGTGGGTTTCATACAGGATACCTCTCTCAATTAAAATTTCATTATTGAATCCAACCAAAGACATGGACAAGTGATTGAATGGATATGGGTGCCCAATTTTGACTTGAAAAGCCAAAATTTGGTCAATAATTGATACATTATATATTCAAATTCATGACCAAGATGGATCCACTAGACTTTACCAATGGATCTCTTACCATAATAGCATCACTAGAGAGGGATTCAAATCTTATAGTCAAACAACATCACAAAATAACCCTAACTAGGTCCTATGTTTTCATATTGACTAAGCAAATGCAAAGTAAAGTAAAATCTAACCTAGTGATCACCAAATCTTGTGACACAAAATGGGTATAATAAACATAAAAAAATTACAAATTCATAAAATAATTTTAATTAATTTATGTATAGATATAACCCTAATGCATGGAGAGAACAATATATTTACAATCCATTAATTATACTATTTATATCTAACAAAATAGAGGAGCAAAGTTAGGGATACTTACCTAAAATATGAATTTGTTGAGACTCAATCTCTCCCTTGGTCAAAGGTGTTTCTCAAAAATGTGTGGTTGTAACATCCCCACTAGGATCTACCTAGAAACATGTAAAATTTATTTTTAAACACATATACTTTAAATAGATTACACCATGAGAATCTAATCAGAGATCATATAAATATTCTAAATGTGATACTATAAATGAATCATACTACATCGTATATCATATATCACTGATCACTATCATCATGATAATCACATCATAATACTAATATAGAAAATAATTACAATTAACCAGCCATGATTGATACATGCCTACATCCATTATTGTGAATGTACAATAAATAGGTAATTATAGTTCATCATTATAATGTTTTAATAATAAACATAATACAATACAATATACATACATAAGATTTATATATCTCTAGAGCATAGTTCCCCAGACTCTAGTATCTTTGGCAAAATCAAGTGTCATCTCAAAATTAGTACTATTGTGGGGAGGGAGAGCTTCATTCAAGTGATTTTTAAATTCAATCATAGACAAATGATCCCCCACGTGAATCCCATCATGAAATGGCCCTCCCTTCACTAATGAGTAGATAGTGATGACATAGAAATCTAAAAAGACAAGCTAGTACCTATGTGTTGTATCATTTCTAAAACTAAACATGTGATGTATCATAAAAACCCATTCTATTTCAAGATATCACACAAAAATGTAAATCATACTCATGAAATGATAATTTCTCACTAAACATTAATTTGGCCAAAGTTTTTAAATAATAAATGATCTATAGATCAATCAAAATTTTATACACACTACTTGGCTAGATTACCTTTATCTAGAATTGTGATGCTAATAAACTAGTGAAGTCCATCTCACTACTTACTCAGTATCAATAATGTGAGATTTGATTAATATAATATAATCATTATATTCACACATATTATATCCTACTATAAATATATAACATGCTAAATATAGGATAATCTAACATCATATATTTATTCCATCAAACATATAAATAAATCTTACGTTATTATTTATCCTATTATATAAATAATGACTACAATTTATACCACCTAAGTAAAATACATATTTAAATATAATTTATAATTAATATAAGTATTTTCCAAACATACTACGCCCTATGATAACCCATATTATCATAGTCTACTGTTCTTAAGCATATCTACTAAATACCACAATCAATCAAATAAAGTAGTTTAAATCAATAGTAACATAAGCTTCTATTCAAATAACTAGATATAAAAAAGAAAGTCTTAGTTCACATGAACTATAAAATACTCTATTCTAACATTTGTTATACTTTTAGGGGGTTGTATACACACATTCATAAGGTTCTATTATAAAGAATATAGTTTCAAGACACCAATAGAACTATAATTAGAATAACACACCCTTACGCACATATATATGTTAATAGGCTCATGTATATCTATATTCATGTTTATCATACCATTATTCATAATACATAGCTCATCATAATGTTATATATACTCAATGATTTTTATTTCACATGCTATATATGGTAAGTAAACTCATGCACATCATAAAGCTTAACACAAGATAATAAAAGACTACATTGAGATCTTTATATTAAAACTATTTTAGAATTTTAATATATTATAACTACAAATAGATGCCTATAGTATTTTACATTGTAAATAAGGTTTACAATAATATTTTTCTAGAATAGATCAGTTGTCAATTTTAATATTAAAATATTAATAAATAAACGATCTAACTCAAGTTAAGGTTATATTTTTTCCTTGTCAAATCATTATTTAGTTATGACTACCCAACATTTGTAGTTTCTTATATCTGGTTAGATTTATTACTCTACATCTTACTATAAGACCTATTTCCATTGATCCCTTTGCATGAACTTTATTCATATTTAAATATATACTAATGTATAATTCCATCTGTATGAACACACATCCTAAAGTACATTTTATATATATATATATATATATATATATATATATATATATGAGTTTATATATCCTCCCAAGCATAATACCAGTCATCCACGCTACACATTGTGTTCATATATTGGCTATAATAAACTATAATATATCTATAAAATATATTATAAAATGAGGGAAGATACATTAAGCTATTTGTGCTTCATATACTAAATAAAAATCTATGCTATAATTAGAAGGGCAGATAAAGGTAAGGTGCTAAGGATTTTGTTATCTATTTTCTAAGTCATAAAGTCATGGTTAATTCACTTCAACTTAATATCATGAATTTTTAAGACTATAAACCATGAATATATTTTCAATATAAAAGGCATCGACTGGTGAAATAAGTGTTCATACAACTCCCCAAATAAAAGGCATCAATGGGTTTTGACTTATAAGTCATTGTTCTTTTAATTATTACTATCAGAATTATATAAATATCATGTTTTATAACCAAGAATATAAACAATTTAATGGATAACTCATATAGAAAATCATAAAATAATGGGGCACTAATCTTATCATTATTGTTTTCCTTTTATTTTTTACTCAGATCACCCTATATCATTTAGCATTTAAAATGATGCTTATTGATGGGTCATCACCCATAACACTGTCGACCAAGTCTAATAATTTATTAAAATGCTAAGTTGATGATGCCTTGTAAACTAGCTTAAATAAATAATATGTTGTTTGGTAATTGACATACCAAATATATATAATATCTATATCGCATTCTAATATATAATATACAATTTAGTTAGTTAATTATTAATATATAGTTATGCTAGCTAATTTGATATATAATATACAGTTCAACAAGTGACATTGTCTAACAAAGTCTAATATCTAATATTTGATATACCTCTGATTATCGAAAGTCCCTACATATTCAAATTGCCTTATTTAATACTAAATATATAAATTAGTATGGTAATTTAATATCATAGAACCCATATTGCCCCATCCATATCTATTGTTCATTTGAATATCTCACTTCACAAATATATATATATATATATATATATATATATATATATATATATATCCCACTTAATTAATTAACATACACACACACACATGTATATCATATATATATATATATATATATATATGTATGTATGTATGTATGTATGTATGTATATATATATATATATATATGTATATCCCACTTAATTAGTTAAGTGGGATATATATATATATCCCACACTTAATTAGTGAGATAATATATATCCCATTTAATTATCCCTTTGAATTAATTAAGTGAGATATATATTATCCCACTTAATTAATTGTGGGATATATATATCCCACTTAATTTTCCCATTTATTTAATTAAGTGGGATATATATATATATATATATCCCACAATTAATTAAGTGGGATAATATATATCCCACTTAATTAATTCAATGGGATATATATTATCCCACTTAATTAATTGAGTGGGATATAAAATTAAGTGGGATATATATATATATATATATATATATATATATATATATCCCACTTAATTTTATATCCCACTCAATTAATTAAGTGGGATGTGTGTGTGTGTGTGTGTGTGTGTGTTTCACTTAATTGCTATATAAATTGGTTGTTCATATGTATTAAAGTACATATATTTATAAGTTAATGCAGATCATTCATATTTAAGTGTATTTAATGCAGATAACATTTTTTTAGATATATATGGCTTGGGGTTATCTAATAGATATTGGTCTTATTTAAAACACTTAGTACATATATTATTAGCTAATATAACTCAGTGATAAATGGTTTAATAATACTTTCAGATTATATATATATATATCCCACTTAATTTTATATCCCACTCAATTAATTAAGTGGGGTGTGTGTGTGTGTGTGTGTGTCACTTAATTTCTATATAAATTGGTTGTTCATATGTATTAAAATACATATATTTATAAGTTAATGTAGATCATTCATATTTAAGTGTATTTAATGCAGATCAACATTTTTTTAGATATATATGGCTTGGGGTTATCTAATAGATATTGGTCTTATTTAAAACACTTAGTACATATATTATTAGCTAATATAACTCAGTGATAAATGGTTTACTAATACTTTCAAATTATTATTCTCACCTCACAATTCATATTACATGAAAATAAACATACAATATTTTAATATATTGCCTACCTCTCAATTATGATCCAGAATTGCTTGGTATTGGAAAGACCTTCTCCCTTGCTCTGTTCTCTCCTTCTTTCTTCTCTTTTAGTCACCTTCACACTCTATTGCGCCTCCCCCTTTTCTCTTGGATTTCTTCTCCTTTTTTCTAATCCTTATTCTCTTTTCATGAGAAATGGGTGTAACTTTTCTTTTTAGATTTTCCTTTTTTTCTTTGTCTTTTCCTTTACTTTTTTATTATTTTAAAGAATATATTTCTAATTTTGTCTTTCCTATATTTAAAACTTCTTATTTCTCTTAATTTATTATTGCTTTTGATTTTATTTTTATTTTTTTCCTCTTAATTGAAAATTATTAAATTTTATTTATTTTAACATTAATTATAATAATCAATAAATTTACTAATTAAATTAGCATCTCTAAATGTCTTCATGATTTAATGATAAATTCATTAATCTTAAAATCCAAATTTACTCTAATTATAAAAAATTATAAAACATTAATGGTTATAAAGATGATAAGAATGCAAAAACATAATATTTATTTGACATAACCATTAAACTAAGCTAATCATGAGAAAATAACTCTAAATACAAGTAATATTAAATATACTAAGCTAACCAATTTATCATGAATCTAATATGTGCTAGCTAATGTGGTGTGTGCAAGGTTTTAGTTGGTTTCTCTATCATCTTTTGACATCTCCATTTACATCATCCTTTTTAATGATTTTCTCCCTTTGTTACACTTTGAGAGATGAATTCTCCTACGTCAATCTCACAATAAGTAGGTAGATAGATCATAACACTAGGAGATATATATATATATATATATATATATATATATATATATATATATATATAATGTAAACATATATATGTTCATAATGTAAACATATATATTACAGTTATTTCATAGCAATGTAATCATGTAACCTAAGAAATATCTATCTTATAATAACATATATCTCAAAGCTTAACTAAAAATAACCAAATCAAATTTGTCAATCATAAATATCTACATCCCATCCCCCATGACCTATATTTATAAGTTTATGTAGATCAGTCATATGTAAGTGTATTTAATGCAGATCGACACTTCTTTAGATATATATGACTTGAGGCTATCTAATAAATATTAGTCTTATTTAAAACACACAGTACATATTTTTTTAGCCAATATAACTCAGTGATAAATCATTTACTAATGTTTCTCAAATTATTATTCTCACCTCACAGTCCATATTATATGAAAATAAACACACAATAATTTATTACATTATCTACCTCTCAATTCTGACTTAGAATTGCTTGGTATTAGAAAGACCTTCTCCTTTGCTCAGTGCTCTTCTTCTTTCTTCTCTTTTATTCACCTTCACACTATGTTGCACCTCCCCCTTTTCTCTTGGATTTATTCTCCTTTTTTAATCCTTATTCTTTTTCATGAGAAAGGGGTGTAGCTTTTATTTTTAAATTTTCTTTTTCTTTTTTATTTTTCTTTTCCTTTACTTTTTATTATTTTTATGAATATCTTTCTACTTTTGTTTTTCCTATATTTAAAACTTCTTATTTATCTTAATTTATTATTGCTTTTGATTTTCTTTTGTTTTTTCCTTTTTTCCACTTAATTAAAATTTATTTATTTTAATACTAATTATAATAATCAATAAATTCATTAATTAAATTATCATCTCTAAATGTCTTTATGACTTAATATAAATTCATTAGTCCACAAATCCATTTTTTTTCTAATTATAAAAAATCATAAAACATTAATGATTATAAACATGACATGAATTCAAACACACAATGCTTGTTCGACATAATTATTAAACTAAACTAATCATGAATAAATAACTCTAAATAGTGTGTGCAAGGTTCTAGTTGGTTTCTATTTCATTCTCTGAAATCTTCATCTACATCATCCTCTTTGATGATTCTCTTCCTCCATCATACTCTGATGAATAAGTTATCCTACATCAACCTCACAACAAGTAGGTTGTTAGACCATAACACTAAGATATAAATACATCATAAAGTATAACTAAAATAAAAAATAAACATATTCATAATGTAAATATATATATTACAGCTATCTCATAAAAATATAATTATATAACCTAAGTAATATCTAACTATCTCATAATACCCTATATCTCAAAGCTTATTAAAAAATAAAGTAATCAAATTTGTCAACCATAAATATCTATGGATAATCAAATAGTTTACTTAATGAGAAATCGAGATGTAACATCTTTCCCCCTTAAAGCTAGTCATCATCCTAGATGACTCTTATTCAAACATAAGTTCCGAATTAAAAATATTATTTAGCAAAAAAATAACATATTATAATAGTATCTAATCAAGCAAATAAATATGAAAATCTCTTGTATAACTCATTATAGTATCTTCAAAGTATTGGTCTTATTGGACTTGCACTGTAACATCTCTATTACATAAATTAATTTTGTGAGTGATAATTATCTTGAATAGTTCTACCATGACCACCTTGGGCTTTATAACCTGCAAAGCATTCCAATTCAACATGTGTAAGATTAACTATATACTTTTTAAGATAAAAAAACATGAAAGACATTATATAAGAGAGCTAGGACTAGTGGAAAATCAAGTCTATATGCTATAGTATTGACCACTTCTAACACCTTGAAGGGTCCCACATATCTTGGTGATAGTTTTGTTGAGTTTTCAAATTTAATCAAGCTCTTATGTGGCTTAACACACAAGAACACTTCATCACCTAATGAAAACTACCTATCTATCCTCTTTAGATCAACATAACTTTTCTTCCTATCATTAGCCTTGGCCAATCTCTACCTAATTTATCTATCTTGCTCTTCCATTTATAAAAGTATTTTAAGTCCAAAGACTACCATGTCCTCTAATCTATCCCAATTGATTGGTGTCTTATAATTTATTTCGTAAAATGTCTCAAATAGTGTCATCTTCAAATTTGAAGATGTGAGTTGTATTCAAACTCAAATAATAGAAGATAATCTTCCCATTTGTACTGTTGATCCATGTAATACATATGAAGAATATCCTCTAACACTTGATTAACTCTCTTAGTCTTTTTATAAACCTAGTTACATACCCAAAGTTGAATTTAGAGTTACCCAAAACCTAGAAGTCATATTTAGGTCATGATCCAAAATTAGCTTCTCTAAGAATCCATGTAACCTATACACTTCCTTTAAGAACCTCTTCGAAATGGTTGGTGCATCATCTATCAAATTACTGTTGACACTGGAGATTGCACCCAGTGGCAGGAAAATAGGTTCCTACCTTCTCCCCACAACATGGAAACCCCTCTCTCACCTGTGGGATGGCGAAGCAGGATAGGAGAGTCTCTAGGTATGGGCTAGTTCCCTCTGATGTATCTTGTTTGTTTTAGGTAATGCAAAAATAATGGATATACAGTTATATACTGGGGGGGATGAAAAGGGGGAAGACATGCATGAAAACAAACTACCTACATTAAAGAGGTGATACACCAAAATAAAGGTTGACCTTCCACATCCACACTCAGAATCAAGGAAAATGCAAATATACTCTACACATCTGGCAGAAGAACCAGGCTGATAAGACTAATAGGGAGGCTATAATGGAAAATACATAATAGAGGTTTACCAAGGTGCTATGGAATGCACACTTACGAGCAACTTCCTCTATTCTATCCTTCTCAAATATTTCTCTTCTCCTTTTAGTTGCAGGAATGGCCCTTGTAGATGACTGGTCTGTTAGCATTAACCTGTGAAAGCATCGAAGATAATGACTAAACACAAATAATACTCATGACATACACAACAAATCTATCCAAGATGGAGGTAAAAGACTGTATTTTATTGATTTAGGTGGAAAATTTGCAGAGCTATGCTCTTTACAAAATTGGAGAAGATCCTTAAAAATGACCAAGTCTACATATTTATATGGAAAGAGCCAAGAGGAGCTCTCATTGGCCTTTTGCTTGCAATTGGCAACTTGAGTCTTCATTGGGAAGAGAGAAAACATTGTAGATGACATCATAAGTCTGCTAGGACCATGCTTGCTACCTCGTTTTGCATGCTAGTTTGCTCCTCTGGCGGTTGGGTGGGCCTTTTCCTGTGTTCTGTAGGCCTTTTTTGCCGCTTGATGTTGTGAGTGGAAATTTTACCGCCCAATGTCATGGATTGCACACAACAATATTGCCAACGTTGGCTGATTTGGCTGCTGAGCATGGCAATTTTGCTGATGTTGGCCAAGTAGGCTGCTGAGTGCGGTAGTTTTGCCGACGTTAGCCGATTTCGTGGCCTTTTCCTCTGCTTGTGTTGTGGGTGACAATTTTTCTGTTGACTGCATCTATTTGCGGTCTCCTTTTACCCGTCAGTGTTGTGGGCAGCAATTTTGCCACTGACTACATCTATTCTTGTAAATGTTTGCCCTCTTTTTGCCTTAGTGTTAAATGCCCCAATTTTTTCCTCTCCTTTTTTGTGAACATTTGAAGACTCTGCCTTATGCTGCCGTGAACGCCAATGAACGAGGTTGATGAGCCAATGCTTTGAAATGGAGCGGTTGAACCCTGAAGGTGGACCTTGCAACCCAAAATTAATTGGCCTTTCATAGCTAGTGCAGAAGGTGACCAAGATTTTGCCAGAGGGACAAAATTGGGTCAACAAATTGGCAACTCCCAGGGGAAGCATGCCTGCTATGTTTAGGACCCAGTTGCCTTTAAATACCATTGGGCGTGGAGTCAAATGTAGCTTGAAAGAATTAATAACAACCCAAAAGATCCCAGAATCAAAATATACAGAATTTACCCCCACACGCAAAGGGAAACACACAAGACTAAAAACAACTAACTGTGCAAACTGCACTTAGGGAAAATAGGGAAAACTACAAGGGAAACTATGTACAATCGAACCAAAAATTAGTGGCAATGCTTCAGATGTATCCTGTTAACTGGGATACATAGTTCTTCGCCATCCAACCTAGAGAGTTGGAATGCATTATACTGCTTGCACTAAGTAATCATATAAGGACCGCTCTAGAGGGCATCAAATTTTTCATGTTTTCCACGTTTAGCTCTGTCTTTGTCCCATTTCAAAACAATATCTCTTTTACAAAAAAATTTTGACAAAGATTTCTTGTCAAAATGCCTTTTCATCTGTTGTTGGCGACTGATCATAGAGACCATGGCCCGATTTCTTACCTCCTGGAGCTCCATTAGTTCACACAACCTGACCTCCATGCTACTTCCTTCTTTCAGTTGTAGCTGATGAGCGAGGTCCAGTGTTGGCAATTTGAGTGAAATGGGAAGCCTTACTTCCCTTCCATACATGAGCGTATATGGATAATTTCTGATTGCTCTCTTCGGGGTGATCCGATCGGCCCATAACGTTGTCTTTAACTTGGCATGCCAAGTTCTTTGATTTTCTTCCATGGTCCTCTTTATAATCCTGATCAAATTTTTGTTAGTGGACTCAGCCAACCCATTCCCCTACGAATAGTAATTTGATGAAGTGCTGAGGTATATACCATACCTAAGCACCCATTCACTAGTTTTGGTTCCCAGAAAAGCCAAGGCGTTGTCTGAAATTATAGTGGCTGGGACCCCAAAACGTGTCACTAAGTCCTCATAGAAATCTAGGACTGCGCTTTCATTCACTTCCTTTAAAGCAATGGCTTCCACCCACCTGGTGAAATAATCCATAGCAGTCAAGACCCATTTGTGTCTAGCACTAGAGGGAGGATTGATCATCCCTATGAAATCCAGGCCCCACTGCATGAATGGTTATTCAACTTGAATGGGCTGTAGGGGCATGGTAACTAATCATTACTTTCCATCAAAAAGTGCACACTTCTGGCACTTCCTTACCCAAGCATAGGTATCCTTGAAAAGAGTGGGCCAGAAATAGCCAGCTCTCATTATTTTTGTTGCTGTGGTCTTAGGGGCAAAATGGCCACCTGCTGGCCCATCGTGAAACTCAGCTAATACCTTGTCAGCATGACTGGGGTCAATGCATCTCAAGAGAACCCCAGAGAGATCCTTCTTGAATAATACTCCATCAATCAAGACATAAGGAAGGGACTAAAGTTTAAAATACCTTCTTCCAGCCCTACCGAGACCCTACAGACATTCACTCGTAAGAAGGAAATGCCTCATGTCCAGCGTCCAATCTCTTATGACAGCTAGTTCTTTTGCAGTGGTTGCATCATGGATCAGCAAGCTATCTTCACCCTTTTGTCTCAAATCTATTGCTAGCTGTTCACACAGGCCCCTTCCTCTCACTAACTTGGCAATTTGGATGTCTATGTCGTACTCCATTACTTTGGTGATCCATCCCGCTCTTTTCTCATTTAAGTCTTGATTGGTCAAGAAATCCTTGACTCCAGGATGTGGAACCATGAGATGGATCTTGTTATTTGATAACATATATCTAAATTTCTTTAGGCTACGCACTACTGCTAGGACTTGCTTCTCTACGTAGGTGTACTTGATTTTGAAGTCCTCTAACCCTTGGTTGAAGAAGGCGAGTGGTTGATCGAGGTCATCACTATTTGCTTGAGTAAGCATAGTAGATATTACTTCTCCATTGTTGAAGGTATAGAGATTGAGGTCTTTATTGAAGTTGGGGTTGATTAGAGTGGGAGCCTAGGTCAAAGCCTGCTTGATGGCTTCAAAGCTGTCTTTTCTTGGCGCTGTCCACTTGAATTCTTCACCCTTCCTCAGCATAGAGGTTAGGGGTTTAACTATTTCAGCAAAGTTTGGAATGAACCTCTGAATGAAATTTATCTGGCCAAAGAAACTCTGTAGGCCTTTCTTGTGCTTTGGTAGGGACATCTCTAGAATGGAGCGGACCCTCTCAGGGTCAATAGAAAAACCTTCCTTGGACACAATGTGACCAAGAAGTTTCCCCTCATGAACAACAAATACACATTTCTTTGGATTTAGGGAGATGCCAAATTCCCTGCACCTCTCAAAAATTTGCTTGAGGTGTTCCATGTACTGGCTCACCCCCTTGGAGAAAACCATTATATCATCAAGGTACACCAGCACATTCTTATTTATCAAACCACTGAAAGCCATATCCATGGCTCACTGGAAGGTAGCACCAGCATTGGATAGCCCAAAAGGCATCTTCTGGTAGGCGAACATTCCCCATTTAGTGGTGAAGGCTATTTTGTATTGGTCACAGCCTCGCACCAAAATTTGATTATATCTCGAATAACCATCCAAGAGGGAGAAACGTTCAGAACTAGTTACCTTTTAGAGGATCTACTCCATGTTTGGGAGGGGATAATGATCCTTTAAAGAGACTTTATTAATGTCTTTGAAGTTGATGCACAACCTGATTTCCCCATTTTTCTTTCTAACTGGAACCAAATTGGCCAACCATGAGGAATGTTTGATCATAAATATAATGCCAGACTCAATCAACTTGACCAATTCTTTCTGCATAAGGAGTTCAATCATCAGATTAGCAGGCCTCTACTTTTGTGTGACTGGTTTTGCACCTTCATCTAATTCAATGGTGTGCTGGGCGAGTCTTAGATCGAAGCCTTTCAAGTTGCTATAATTCCAGGAGAAGACATCAGCGAACTCCTGACATAGCAGAACGAAAGCTTGTCTTTCTTGAAACGTGCAGACCTTACCAAGCGCTAACAACTTGTCCTTAAAGATTTCAACTTTTTCATAATTCTCCTTTCTGGTAGTGATGCATGCTTTGTCATCTCTTAGTTGGTCATCTCCTTCGAAAATACTTTCAAGTGTGACCAGACCCTTAGGGAGTTTATTGTTCTTCAATTGAACAATCTAATTTCTGTATTGCTACTGTAATTTCGCTTGATTATAAACCATGAATTCAACTTCTTCCTACAGGAAGAGAGCTATCTACTGGTCACTTTTGAAGACCTACCAATTCGTAACATTGTCTGGAATTGAAGGCTAAACCACCACTTTTAAATGGTGCAAACCATAATCCCTGCTTATCTCTTTTGAAACATCAAATTGGGTGCCAACAGCTGCCAGCTTGTCAGCTTGCTTATTCTGTTCTCTAGGAATCGAGGTAATGTTAAGAGCAAGGAAATCCTCCATCAAGTCCCAGACCCTATGCTTGTAAGACTTCAGCAAGGAGTTCTTGGTCAGGTTCAGGCCTCTTATTTGGTTCACAATTAGTTCACTGTCTCCCAGGATTTGCAACTTCCTGATCCCTCTCTTTCTTGCCCACTCAAGTCCATAAATCAAAGACTCATATTCTGTAATGTTACATGTGCAAGATAACTAGAAATGGAAAGCTGAAAAGTAACTTTCTTTAGAAGGGGAAACTAACATTGCCCCACCACCAACACCCAATTTACTTTTGGAACCGTCGAAGTATAGCTACCACAGGCCAAGGTCTTCCTTGTTCTCCTTCATTATATTGGGCATGACGGTGCCTTCTTCATGCAAGCAATAAATGCCAAGGTCTACTTCCTCAATAAACTTATAAGGATCGTGCTTGAAGTTATCGCTTCCCCACTCATCCAAGAGTAGATATGCGACTCCTTCAAGAGCAAAAGATGAAGATTTGTCTGTCTGAGACTCTTTTGGATCAATGATAGTGTAACTGACATTCACTGCCTTAGGTGAATAGGGATCTAGGTGGTCCTTGTAGAGTGGCTTAGATTCTATTTTCACTTTGGTCCTGTACTTGGTTTGGAAAACTAGATATGACCAATTCGCTGCTAGATAACCACCTATCTTGGACATAAAGTCCCTAGACAAATAGATTGCGAAATATGGAGGAATGTTCGCTACCACTATATCATAGGGGATTGAGAATTTCAGGCAGGCATGCAATGTTAAACTCAATCCTTTCAAGATTCTAACTATCTTTGCAAGCATCCCGTCTAGTTGCAAGACTCTTTTGTTCATTGCTTCATACTTTAATCCCATCTTGTCAGCAATGCACTTGGGCATCATTGAAGTGCTGGCCCTGATGTCGATTATGCAATTGTGTACTAAGAAATCCCCTATGATCAAAGATACATAAAAGGGGGGAGTCCTTTCTTCTTTCTTTACCTGATCTGAAGCAGAAGGCTGCCCATTCGTCATTAGGACATTATTAGTGTCTGCTGGGATGGCTTGTCGATCTAGTTCATGCAATTCTTTCTTCAATACTTCCTTTTGTCCTTGAAGAGACAATGAATCTCAGAGAGAAATGTTCATGTGCAATTTCTTCATTTGATCAACTATATTAACTTGGGGGTTGATTCCCTTCGTGTTTTTCTTTGGGCTGATCCCAGCTGGAGCTGGAGGCACAGATGGTTGACTAGAAATTGGGGTCCTTTGAAAATGGTACGATGGAGTATTCATTGCTGCCTAAGGGGAAGCCTGTGCTTCTCCAACTGCTCTTCTTTTAAATCTCGTGTTGGTTACAACACAATTAGCCTAATTGCCTATAGCACCCCCATGATTAATTGCACAGAGCTCGCCCTCTTCATGATTTATCAGAGTAAAATCTGACTGAGTTTGATTATTACTCGTGCTGGGATGAACTAGAAACTAAAAAAATTGAGAATGATCAGCAGCCTAATTTTCTAAATTTTGGAAAAAAATCATCATATCATTTGTATGGACAGCTTGTCCTTGACCATGTCCCATGGTCAAACAACCTGGCTGTTCCTGCACTAGATTGTTCTGAGTAGGCACCATGGCTTTAGATGACGAAGAGGGGCCTGAGTTATAATTCTGATAAGGCCTGGTCTGAGTAAGCTGACCCTGTCCTTGATTATAGCCTTGAAAAGGGTTTCTAGGTGCTTGACCATAATGTTGATATCCTGAATTTGGCTTATTATTTTGAGCTTGTTGTCTCTTAAGGGCTACAAGTTCATTTGACATGTTTTGTAATAGGATTTTTACCTCATGCAGTTCATTTGACAAAACGGCAGCTAGCTTCTCAATGGCAAGCACAGGGGCTAACATGGGCACAATGGTTTGTATAGGGGGCAGCATTTCTAGGAAAAGTGGCATGTTGGGCCTAGGAGTGATCTTTTCGGCTTGTACCAAACAATTTTTGGCCGTTATGGCAATGTCGTAAGCAGTTGGCAGTATGTGCCCTCCCATAGATTGGATCATCACAACAATATCACTATTCAATGCTTTTAATTAGTATAAGAAAGCATAGCTGGGAGTCAGCCTTACCAGGACGGGGATTCTATCCCAAGTCTTTTGAAAATGCGTGTTGAAGTCCTGCATGTACTCATGCGGAGCTCTCTTTATAGTTGTCAGCTACTCAATAAGAGAGAGGCTGTCACTTTTTTCCCCAAAATGACCAGTTAAATGAGTGCCCAATTTATTTCAGGAATGTATAGAATTCATAGGTAAGGTTTCATACCAATCAAGGGCCTTCCCTTTCAGAGACAAAGCTAGCAGTCTGATGGCAATATTTTCTTCTGTTATATTGTGAATATTGCAAAGGTTGGCAGTATTCTTGATATGCTCAATGACTATAATAGGTCCCACTCCATCAAAAGAGGGCACATTTTTTAGAGCCATTTTGGGAATCGGATCATAGCGTGGGAGGTTTAAAGGGCTCTCACCACGGAAAGCTGTAAAAGGCAATGCCATGGCTGGAATAGGCTGTAACTGTGGCTAAGCTGGGTTGGTGTTCCTAGCAACAAGTCTAGGAGGATTTACTAATGGATAAGGGTGAGTTCTTTCAAACCTGAGCCTTTTAGCAGAGTTTAAAGGTAGCTCAACAAATTCAAAAGGGACCCTTATTGAAGCTGACCTTGTGGTAACCTTTGGCATAGAAGTTTAAGTGACTGGTCTTAAAATAAAGAATTGAGCTCTTACTAGTGGAGTCGCCAGATGCTATAAATCTTTGAAATGACTATAGCAGGACCAACATCAATCCTAAAATACTACTGCATTAGAAACTGATAAAATTACAGTCCCATCAGGCGTGCCAAAACTGTTGACGCTAGAGATTGCACTCAGTGGTAGGAAAACAGGTTCTTGCCTTCTCCCCACAACATGGAAACCCCTCTCTCACATGTGGGATGGCGAAGCAGGAGAGGAGAGTCTCTAGGTATGGGCTAGTTCCCTCTAATGTATCTTGTTTGTTTGAGGTAATGCAAAAATAATGGATATACAGCTATATATTGGGGGGATGAAAAGGGGGAAGAAATGCATGAAAACAAACTGCCTACACTATAGAGGTGATACACCAAAATAAAGGTTGACCTTCCACATCCACACTTAGAATCAAGGAAAATGCAAATATACTCTACACATCTGGCAGAAGAACTAGGCTATTAAGACTAATAGGGAGGCTATAATGGAAAATACATAACAGAGGTTTACCAAGGTGCTATGGAATGCAAAATTACGAGCAACTTCCTCTATTCTGTCCTTCTCAAATATTGCTCTTCTCCTTTCAGCTGCAAGAATGGCCCTTGTAGATGACTGGTCTGTTGGCATTAACCTGTGAAAGCATCAAATATAATGACTAAACACAAATAATACTCATGACATACACAACAAATCTATCCAAGATGGAGGCAAAAGACTATATTTTATTGATTTAGGTGGAGAATTTGCAGAGCTATGCTCTTTACAAAATTGGAGAACATCCTTAAAAATGACCAAGTCTACATATTTATATGGAAAGAGCCAAGAGGAGCTCTCATTGGCCTTTTGCTTACAAGTGGCAGCTTTAGTCTTCATTGGGAAGAGAGAAAACACTGTAGATGACATCATAAGTCTGCTAGGACCATGCTTGCTACCTCATTTTGTGTGCTAGTTTGCTCCTCTGGTGGCTAGGTGGGCCTTTTCCTGTGTTTTGCAAGCCTTTTTTGCTGCCTAATGTTGTGGGTAGTGATTTTACCACCCAATGTCATGGATTGCACGCAACAATATTGCCGACATTGGCTGATTTGGCTGCTGAGCATGACAATTTTGCCGACGTCGGCCGAGTAGGCTGCCGAGCGCGGCAGTTTTGCCGACATAGGCCAATTTCGTGGCCTTTTCCTCTACTTGTGTTGTGGGTGGAAATTTTGCCGCTGACTGCATTTGTTTTCGGTCTCCTTTTACCCACCGGTGTTGTGGGTAGCAATTTTGCCATTGACTGCACTTGTTCTTGTAAACGTCTGCCCTCTTTTTGCCTTAGTGTTAAATGCCCCAGTTTTTTCCTCTCCTCTTTTGTGAATGTTTGAAGACTCTGCCTTATGCTGCCGTGAACACCAACGAATGAGGCTGATGAGCTAATGCTTTGAAACAGAGCTGTTGAACCCTGAAGGTGGACCTTGTAACCCAAAATTAACTGGCCTTTCATAGCTAGTGCAGAAGGTGACCAAGATTTCACCAGAGGGGAAAAATTGGGTCAACAATTACCTGGTATAAAATGAGACACTTTGGTTAGTTTATTGACTACTACCAATATCATATCATGTTTGTTCTATGACATCAATAAACCTTGGACAAAGTTCATACTAATCACTTACCACTTCCATTCTGGTATATCATGTGAATATAATAACCCAGTTAGATGCACATGCTCAACTTTCACTCGCTAACATTTTAGAAAATGTGACACATAGTCTGTTACATTTTTATTTATTCCCTTACATAAATATAATGGTTTAAGCTCTACCATGAGCTTGATTACTCCTATATGTCTTGAATATTAGGTATTATGCAATTATTTTAGCACTATGTTCTATATATTCTTTTAATCTGACACATACATCCTTCCATTATAATGAAAAAGACCATTAATATTCAATTTAAATATTTTATACTAAAATTTTTGATCATCTTAGATAATGTTTTTCTAACTTGATCATAGAATTCATCTCTTGATGAGAATTTAATCACTTGATCCCTAAAAGTACTCTTGATAGTAGTTATGGTTGCTATGTACCTTCTATGACTTATAAAATTGACTACTCTATTTTATTTGCCTTTGATATAGTTGATATAAAAATCATTATTAGATAATAACTCAATCCAACATCTTTGATGAGCATTCAAATTTAGTTAGATAAAGATATACTTGATTCCTAAGTTATCTATTTTGAGCTCAAAAAGTTTTCCCAACAAGTAATGTTTCCACACTTGTAAATCAAGTACAATTACCATAAGTTATAGGTCATGAGGGGCATATTTCACCTCATAAGTATTTATCTTCCTTGATTCATAAGCCAAAACTTCACCATCCTACATAAGGAAACCTCCTAATCCATCCCTTTATGCATCCATAATCATTGAAAATTGACCATTAGGGCCAGGAAATCTTAACACTAATACTGATGTAAGCCTTATTTTCAATTCTTGAAAAGCTACTTCACACTTCTCTGACCAAAGAAAACTTTGGTTCTTACATTGTAAATAAGTAATTGGATTATATATCTTGGAAAATTTTAGAATGAACTTCCTATAATAACCTGCTAACCCTATGAAACTTCTTACCTCATGCACATTCTTTAGCATCAACCATTTCATAATGGCTCTTATCTTTCTCAAATATACTAATATATCATCTATAGAGATAATATGTCCTAAATATTAGACTTTTTCTTGGAAAAATTCAAATTTAGACAACTTTCCATACATATTATGCTTCTGTAACCGTTGTAGAACTAATTCTAGATGCTCAAGGCAATTTTATTCATTCTTTGAGTATATATGAATGTCATCTAGAAAAACCAAAATAAATTGATCAAGGTAATCTCTATACACATTTTTCATGAGATTCATGAATGGTGCCAGACCATTAGTCAACCCAAATGATAACACTATGAATTTATAGTGCTTATAGTGAATTTTAAACACTATATTTAGAGTATCCTCATCTTGTATCCTCAATTAATGATATCCTTAGATAAGATCAATCTTAGAAAATACCATTTCTCCACACATTTGATCAAAAATATTATCTATAGAGGTAGCATATACCTATTTTTGATAATTTCCTTATTCAACATTCTATAATCAATGCAAAGTTGAAGAGTACCATCATTCTTATTGACAAATATAACTAGTGCACCCCATGGTGACATACTTAGACTGATCAACCCCTTTGACAAAAATTCTTAAAGTTGAGTCTTCAATTCAACCAACTTAATGGTTATCATTATGTATGGTGCCTTTGATTGTGGTTCTAAACTAGGTATGATATCGATAGAGAAATCAAACTCATGTTTAGGAAGTAAACCTGAAAGCTCTTCTAAAAATACATTATGAAAATCTCTAAGAAATAGATAATATTTGAGAGATGGTTCTTTATATTCCTCTATTTCATTTATCTTGATGATAAATGCTTGGCACCCTTTTCCTTGAGTTGTCTTGAGTTGCATAGTATAAATTTGCCTAAGTCTCAGCTCATTTTTCTTATCCTAAATTTGTGTCTAATTTTCAAAATCATCTAAAAACTCAACCTTATTTAGATAGTAGTCAACCTTAGCTTTATGTTTCACAATCTAGTTGACTCATAAGATCACATCATATGACCCTAGTGTTGCTACATACATGTCCACTACTATTATGAATTTAGGAAACCTAATCTCTACTTCAACTAGACACTTGTTGACCAAAACTTTTGAGTCATTCCCATACTATATTGACCATTGTTTTTCATTACTCTAGCTCTTCTAGTTAACTTACTAAGCATTTTAGTAGTTATAAAAAATTTTGTGTCTCCTATATCTATCAAAATGAAAACTAGATGGTCAAACAAAATACCTAATAGCTCTATGGATAATGCTTAAAATTTAGCTTATTGATTGTCAGCTACTATAATAATATGCTACTAAAAACTACCCTATTGAGGATTAAGACATTTTATCTTTGACTTGTCTTGAGTATAGTCACAAGCATAATGATCATCTCCGTAAATGGAATAACATTCAAGTGGTCCTTTCCAATCAATCTATTGGTTTCCATTGAAATTTCGTTTGGAACCATTACCCTTTTTTTTTGCCTAAATCATTGTTGAACTTGGCATTCTGACTTTTGAACTGCTTTCTAGAGTCTCCAATCCTCAATTTCCAATTCTTCTTCTTGAAGGTTGACTTAGAATTTATAAAAAAATTCTTAAACTTGTCCCTAGCCTATGAAAGAGACTTCAAATTTTATTCTTATTTGACTACCTTCTCAAAGACCTAGTTCATGGTAAAAGGTCCATGAACATCCACCTCTCCACCAATCTAGGGTTTCAATCCCATGATAAACTTTTTGATCCTAAACCTTTCATCTTCCTGATATTGAGGTACATACTTCATAAGTTTGGTGAACTACTCCCATTGCTGACTCATCGATGAGTCTCCCTATTTCAGATTATAAAAATTAGTGGGATTCTAATAAAAATAAATCTATGGAAGCCACCTTGACCTAAATAAATTCATGAAATGATCTCAAGTAGTCATGGTCAAATTAAGATTTATTTCCAACCTCTTGTTGACCCACTGTGTAGTTACCTCCCCAACCAACTGGTATGCTCTTCAAACTACCTTAGTGACCTCAGAGTAGTTTCAAATCTCAAAATACTTCTTCATCTCAGTCAACCATGCCATAGTTCGAACACCTAGAGTAGTTCCATTAAACTTAAGTGGCTTCACCTTATTCATTTCTCTATCCAACTCTATAACTACCTGAGCTTTAACATATTGAGGATTTTCTTGCTCATTAAGATGCTCTTTAGGTACATCCTATTTTTTTCCTCTTTGTTCATAAACCACCTACTCTAGAAATATAATCTAATCCTTAGTATCATTCATGGCTATGAGAATCTGATCCATCTATATTGAGTTCTTAGCATAAAATTAACTAAGATCAAATGGAGGGTTACTATCATTGACATTCAATGGACTCTCTCTGAAAACTATAGCTTTCATCATCCTCCTTTATGTCCTCAGAAAGATATGAAAATGTTAGTGGTCTTATTAGTGTTAGATTTTGATCCATAGCTCTGATACCACATGTAACATACCTAGTAAGATCTACCTAAAAATACATGAATTTATTATTTAACACCTATACTTTAAATAGATTACACCATGATAATCTAATAAGATATCATATAAATACTTTAAGTGTGATACTATAAATGAATCATACTAGATCATATATCACTAATCACTATCATCATGACTATCACATCATAATATGAATATAGGAAGTAATTACAATTAACCAGTCATGACTGATACATGTCTACAACTATTTCTATAAAAATATAATAAATAAGTAATTATAGTTCATCATGATAATATTTCAATAATAAACACAATACATACAATGTAAATATATAAAATACATGGCTCCCCAGAGCATAGTTCTTTAGACTCTAGTATCTATGACAAACTCAAGTGTCATCTCAAAAGTATTACTATTATGGGGAGGAAGAGCATCATCTAAACATTTTTACACACCAACCACTTAACAATGATCCCCCACACTAATCCCATCAAGGAATGGTCCTCTCTTCATATATGATTAGATAGTGATGGCATGGGAATATATAGAGACAAGCTAGTACCCATGTGTTGTATGATTTCTAAAACTAAAAATGTGATGTATCATAGAACCCCATTATATTGCAACATATTGCACAAACATGTCAATCATACTCATGAAATGATGATGTCTCACTAAACATTACTTTGGCCAAAGTTTTTAAATTATAAATGATCTATGAATTAATTAAAATTTTATACACACTACTTGATTGGATTACCTTTATCTAGCATTATGATGCTAGTAAGCTAGTGAATTTCATCTCACTACTTACTCAATATTAGTAATGTGAGATTCAATTAATATAATATAACTAATAGATTCACACAAATTATTAATATATAACATGCTAAGTACAAGATAATATAACAACATACATTTATTTTTTCAAATGTATAAATGAATCTCACATTATTATCTATCCCATAATAGAAATAATAACTACAATTTATACCACCTAGGTAAAATATATATTTAGCTATAATTTATAATTACTATAATTAGTTTCCAAACATACTATGCCCCATGATAACTCATATTATCATAGTCTAGTGTTCTTAAGCATAATTACTAAATACCATAACCATTTAAATAAAGTAGTTTAAATCAAAGGAAACATAATCTTATATTCAATCAACTAGATATAATAAATAAATTCTTAGTTCACACAAAACATAAAATAATCTATTCTAGCATTTGTTATACTCTCAAGAGGTTGTATGTAGCCATTCACAAAGTTATATTATATAGAATATAGTTTCAATCCACCAGTAGAACTATAATTATAATAGCATACCCTTACATACATGTATATGTTAATAGGCTCATGTATACCTATATTCAAATTTATTAGACCATTATTCATAAATTCATAGCTCATTATAGTGTTATATCCATTCAATGGTTTTTGTTTCACATTCTATATCTGATAAGTAAACTCATGCATATCATAAATCTTAACACAAGATAAAGAAAGACTATGTTGAACTCTTTATAGTAAAATCATTTTAAGATTTTGATATATTATAACTAAAAATAAATGCCTATAGTATTTTACATTCCAAATATGTTTTTTAACAATTCTTTGTTAGAATAAATTAGCTATCAATTTCAATATTAGAATATTAATAAACAAACCATATAGCTCAAGTTGAGGTTATATTTTTTTCCTTATCAAATTTTTATTTGGTTATGACTCCCCAAAATCCATAGTTTCTTATATATGGTTAGGTTTATTACCCTAAATTTTATTATAAGATCTATTTTCATCGATCCCTTTGCATGAACTCTATTTATATTTAAATATATACTCATGTATAAGTCCATCCATATAAACACACATTCTAAAGTACATTTACAAGTTGTATATATATATAAATAAGAGTTTATATATCCTCCTAAGCATACTATCAATCATCCACACTACACATTGCATTCATATGCTAACTATAATAAATTATAACATATCTATAAAATATATTATAAAATGAGGGAGGATACATTGAGCTATTTTTTCTTCACGCACTAAACAAAAAGCTATGCTATAATTATAATGAAAGATAAAGGTAAGTAGATAAAGATTTTTTATCCATTTTATAAGTCATAAATTCATGGTTAAATTGCTTCAACTTAATACCATGACTTTTAAAGACTGTAATCCATGAATATATTTTTAGTATAAAAGGTGTCAACTATTGAAATCAGTGTTCATACAACTCCCCAAATAAAAGGCATCAATGGATTTTGACTTATAAGTCATTTTTATTTTAATGGGGTGATAATATTATAACCAAAAATATCATGCATTTTAATGGGGTTCTAAGTCATTATTCTTTTAATAGGGTGCTAATCAGAAGTATATAAATATCATGTGTTATAACCAAAAATATAAACAATTTAATGGATAAATCATATGGAAAATCATAAAATAATGGGGTGTTAATATTATCATTATTATTTTCCTTTTATTTTTCACTTATATCAACCTATATTGTTTATCATTTAAAATGATGCTTATTGATGGGTCACTACCCATAACACAGTCTACCAAGTCTAATAATTTCCTAGGTTGAGGAGATGTTTCTCTACAAATAGACTTAAATAAATAATAAATAGTTAGGAAATTAACATTCAAAACATATACAATATCTATATCATATTATAATATCTAATATATAATATACAGTTTAGCTAGTTAATTATTAATATACAATTATGCTAGCTAGTTTGATATATAATATATAGTTCATCAAGTGACACTGCCTGACAAGTCTAATATCATAATATTTTATGTACCTTAGATTATCAAAATTTCATACATATTCAAATCACCTTATTTAAGACTATATATATATATTAGTATGGTAATTTAATACCACAAAACCCAAATTGCCCCATCCATATTTATTGTTCATTTGAGTATCTCACTTCATAATCACTATATGTGTGTGTGCCACTTAATTTATATATAAATTGGTTTTTTCATATATGCTAAAACACAAATATTTATAAGTTTATGCAGATCGGTCATATGTAAGTGTATTTAATGCAAATCAAAGCTTCTTTAGATATATATGGTTTGGGGTTGTCTAACAAATACTGATCTTAATTAAAACACCTAGTAAATATATTCTTAGATAATATAACTCATTAATAAATGGTTACCTAATGATTCTCATATTATTATTCTGACCTCATAGTCTGTATTACATAAAAATCAACATAGTAATTTTATACATTGCCTACCTCTCAATTCTGACCTAGAATTGTTTGGTATTGAAAATATTTTTTCTTTCTTTCTTTCTTTCTTTCTTTCTTTCTTTCTTTCTTTCTTTCTTTCTTTCTTTCTTTCTTTCTTTCTTATTTTTAGTCACCTTCACACTCTATTGTGCCTCCCCTTTTTCTCCTACATTTATTCTCCTTTCCTAATCCTTATTCTCTTCTCATGAGAAAGGGGAGTAGGTTTTCTTTTTAGAATTTTTTTTTCTTTTTTTCCTTTACTTTTTATTATTTTTAAGAATACATGTCTACTTTTGTTTTTCCTATATTTAAAACTTCTTATTTCTCTTAATTTATTATTTATTTTGATTTTATTTTCTTTTTTCTCATTTTTTTGACTTAATTGGAAATTCTTAGATTTTATTTATTTTAACACTAATTATAATAATCAATAAATTCACTAATTAAATTAACATCTTTAAATGCCTTCATAACTTAATGATAAATTCATTAGTCTAAAAATCCAAATTTGCTCTAATTATAAAAAATCAAAAAACATTAATGGTTATAAATATGACAAGAATGAAAAAACACAATATTAGTTCAACATAAATATTAAACTAAATTAATCATGAAAAAATAACTCTAAATACAAGTAATATTAAACACATTAAGCTAACTATTTTATCAGGCATCTAACATGTGCTAGCTAATTCGGTGTATGTATGGTTCTATTTAGTTTCTCTATCATCCTCTGAAATCTCCATATACATCACCCTCTCTGATTATGTTCTCCCTCCATCATGTTCTGAGGGATGAGTTCTCTTGCATCAACCTCACAACAAGCAGGTACTTAGACCATAACACTAGAATATACATACATCATAAAATATAACTAAATTAACAAATCAATATGTTCATAATGTAAACGTATATAATATAGTTATCTCATATCAATATAATCATGTAATCTAAGCAATATCCAACTATCCCATAACAACATATATCTCAAAGTTTAGCAAAAAATAATCAAATCAAATTTGTCAACCATAAATATCCATGGATAATCAAATAGTTTGCTTAGTGAGGAATAGGGATGTAATAGTTGTGGTTTTTAAAGATCACTAATAAAGGCCTAATCATCTAAAAAAAATCATAAGACAAGATTATTCTCCAAGTATAAACCTTAAGCAATAAATCCTCAAGTAGAATGGTCGAAGGGAAGATTGACAAGAAGCATAAATGAATAATTAACTCTATTTTATCCTTAAAAATGGAAAACTTAATGTGTGTGTGTGTGTGTGTGTGTGTGTGTGTGTGTGTGTGTGTGTAGACACACACACACACACATTAAGTTTTCCATTTTTAAGGATAAAATAGAGTTAATTATTCATTTATGCTTATATATATAGTTGAATCTAACCCTAAACCTTTCCAAAAGTTTAGTCAATAGCGTCAGCCCAATTTAATTCTATATCATTATTTGATAAAAATAAGTTAGGTCCTAATCTAGGTTAGTCAAATTTGACCTAGACCTATAACGTGATTTTAACAAATTAAATACAAGGTCATCCCACACTGACAAAGTATGGTAAATGTCAAAAATGGTTTTAAGGCTTAGGAAGAGACTAAGTAAGGTGGTGAATTTCTTGGAATATTATATAAAGAAAGATGAAAATCTTAGGGAAGTGTACAGGAGAAATTTGTATAGATATAAAATGGTGGTATAGGGAATCATAGTCTTACAAAGCACCAATGGCCTACCTACCCATTTCCCAATGCAACTTTTAAGGTATGCATTCAGAGAGATTGAGACTCAATAGATTTTTATAAGAGAAAAATTATCAGTAATTGATAAAGTTTAAAAATATTATGTGTATACATATACCCGACTCAAAGCTCATCACATGTCACTCAGGTGCAATATGGGATGGTGATTCAAGAAAAGAACATAAAAATACACAACCCTAAAGCTAAATAAGTTGAAATATTTTAAAGCATAAACTGATTGAAAGTAAATGGTTGAAAAGGAAATATCTAAAAAATTAAAATAATTTATGCATACCTTGACTTACCTTTATCATTATCTGGTTATCTATTATGTTTGTAATTTTTATCATGTAGGGATAGAGACTACTTTAGACAAACCTAAGGATACAAAACTAAAGAGAAAAAAATAAACAAATGTAATAAATCCAAGATAACTAAAATAGTGTAGGCATGATGTACTTGAAAATTTGGTAAGTTGGGGTGATAAATGTTAGGTTAGGACAAAATGACCAATCCAAAAATTAGAGTAAATTGGGTAACTAAAAATCCAAGGTTACTAAATTACCAAAAAATTCAAAAAATTAAACCTCAAATAAGAAAAGTAAACAAACCAAATCAATCTAAGGTTAAAATTCAAAATGGTAATCAAACATCAATGTGAAATCATTAATAATACTTAAATAAAGATGGGGAAGCAATGGTAAAATAGCATTGATGATTAAGCAATAAAATTTCTTACTCAATCATCAATGTAAAGAGTGAGTAAAAGGAAAAATAACATTGGTGAGTGAGAAGTAACAATCTAATCTCACTCAGTAGTGGAAAAGTACTAAAAGTATAAATATATGTAATTATCCAAAAACAGTAAAGTAAAACAATGGAAAATTTTCAAGTAAATCAAGGCAATTATATAAATGGAAATTAATGGTGTATATAAAATGATCCATAGTCACTCGGGCATATTGTTTTGTTCTAAGGATAGATAAAACTGAAACAAAGTAGTGATATAATTTTTTTAATATGTGAAGAAGAGGGAATATAGAAGTGGGAAAATAGATTTAGAATTAAACTTTCCTGTCAAGGGGAAATGAAATGAATGGTGGGGGAAATGAAGGAAAAATAAAGGTAGAAAAAGTCTTTATCAAAGTTAGGACACTTAAATGAGGCTTCTCAAAAGAAGACTTTTGACATTAAGCACTCTAAAGAACTTTTCCTAGCCAAACAAATCTTGGGTCACCAAATGAATTATGAATATCATCCCATGAAGCCTATATGCATGAAAATTAAAATGGACTTATCTTCCCACAACATGTTCCCCTTTCCTTAGGACACCTTACAAAGTCATCGGTCTACTGTGAATATTGGATACTTACATGAAAAAATAGGTAATAACATAGATTATTTTGAATTATCCTATCCTAATCTACTAGCCTGCCATACCCCAATAGACCTCAACACTATCTGTAGACACCAAAAATACACACGTATGATTTCAAATGTCTAAGTAGCCCTAAAAGTACCCCTGGACCCTCTTAGGACCAACCTACACTTATCAGGCCTAAACCAACCAATATGTACTCAATTGCACCTAGCTGAGTAACCCTAGCCTTCATGGCCCTATCCATGTGGACCTTGACCATCAAAAGTTAGGGTGACCATTAATGGTTAGCCTTGGTAACCCCTGACCATCGACAGTTATGATCCACTTTCTCACCAAGAGCATGCAAGCTCTATCAACCCTTTTCTAAATATATCTTATCTAATTTGTGTTGTGAGCCTTTTCATGCACAAATTATATTTAGATGACCTAGTTATACCTTCACTTCCACTTCTTGATTATGCCTATAAGAGAGAGAGACTTGGGAGGTGAAATCTATTTTCAATAATTATTAGGAGCTCAGACATTTAGGATTTTTCTTTTGCATGTCAATCAGGTTAATTAGCATTATCAATGTTATCAAGCATTATCAACCATATTATTGAGAGCTAAATTTACATCATCTCTCAACTAAGATTTTAGGTATCATTATTCTACTAAAATTAAGCCAAATTTCACCAATAAGTTAACTACATCAACCATCCACCCAATCAACTTCTGGTAAGATAAGTACTTGTTTATTACTATTCATGTACTTTTATTCTATCTTGTAATCAATCTATCCCTTGCCTAATTATTATAATTCATATATAGAATCTAGTCATCTTCTATTGATCAAACCTAGAATTCCACTGTCAACGACCGATGGTTGGACCTAACTATCGATGATCATGCCTAAGCTTCGATGGTTACCCCAATCATCAATGATCACCTGTGGTAAAAAAACTGACAAGCTGATTTCACCCACCCACACCCAACTAAATCCAATTTTTTATGTTTTTTACTACTCACAAAACCCCTTTTTATTTTTTGAAGCATACCCCAACCTGTTAGCACTAGTATTAATTAGTTTATCACTAATTAGATCATTTCTAGTCTATTTTTCTATCTTTCTTATGTTCGATCTTAGTACATTTTGCTTATTGATGTAAGTACATCTTTTCTAGTTTATCAACTTGATTATTTAAAAATTTTAGATTAATAGCCCCTAAGGAAGCTCTCACTTCTAGGATCTAGCTATCACTAGGCAATCCACCTAACTATTTGTCAAACAAATAAGTTTTCTTTAGTGTTTTCTTATCTATAGGTCTTCCTCCAAAGCCAAAGAGGATCTCTCAAAATCATTTGGATTCAACATGGATACAAACAAATAGGTTTTTTAACCATACCTGTATCAAGTTTATTTTCTCTCTTTCTTTATAACTTAAGTGAAAATTTACATGAAACATTTTGGCATGCCTGGTGGGACCTAGAGTCTTTACTCACATTTTCTTTACATTGTATGCTCTCCTCTCCATATATGCTCATAATTAAAACTAGAATTTATTTTGGGCTTAAAATCAACTACATCCATTACTTGATTTTAACATCAATTCACTTTAAATTAAAGAACAATAATCTTATCATAGCATCACCTTTGTTGAACACACTAGCCAGACCACTTTCATCAATCAAACATAAAAAAAATTGAAACAAGACCTGACTAGGATTTCATTACCTAGCAGTCACTTTACCCATTCTTGGAAATCCTACTTGGAGGTCATTACCAAGAGGAGAACCAACTTAACTCTCTAGTTGAGTATAAACTTTGGACATCAATATATATTGGCTAATCACTCGACACCCTTATCACTACAAGACTATAAAGTGAGGGGGTAGGCCCTAATACCAAGCCACATATTGATTCCAATATAGATTATTTTAAGCATCTAAACAACTTGAAACCAACCATAGACTACTTCTATAGTACCTAATATACAAGCCAACTTCTATCACACATTCTCATAAACTAAGGCATAAGCCAAAAGCAAGATTAAAACTAACCTCTAAGCTTAAACATACTTCATAGTGTGTGTCTTGATTACCTTGATCATTTTCTTGTCTTCTTCTTATTTGAGTGGTGAGCTTGTTCTTATTTTCTCTTCCTTTTTTCTTGTATAGTTCTCACTCATTAGCAGTGAAGAGACTTAGTAGAATAAAACCTACCACTTAAATCAACCTCTTCTACCTCCTCATATATGGAGTACATCTTTGAGGTAGAAGATTCACCTAATCCATTGGGAATCCCTACTTTGCCTCAGTTATTTCCCCAAGGAGACATGGATTTTACCACCTTTCTAGACAATAATCCAGTGGCCCTTCAACAATATCTTTACACCTCTTCTCACCATATCCTTATTTCAACTCCACCTCATGATCCTTCTTATGGCATGCCATCCCACCTTATGAAGGGTATCCCTATTTCCATGATCACCACTCAACCTTCAACCACCTAGGAATCTTTATCTAATAACCCCTTTGACACTATGGTTGAGAACTAACCTATCCAACCAACTATTACCCTTACACCTTCCACCCCTACTAGTGACTCTTCTATCTTAGGGACAACCCAACCATTGACCCATCATGCCCCACTTGTAGTTTGGGAATCCACCACTAACATTACCAACCTCCCCTCTATTAACCCTAACCCATCAGTTAATACCCATTTACCAAGATTAAGTGTATCTATTCCTTCTACCTCACCACCCATTAGCACAAAAGTCACTACCTCACCTCTTGTCACCAACCCAACTATCACCCATGCCCAATCCATAGGGACTTCTTAGTAGTTACCTATTGCACCCAATCTAGGATACATCCCTAACCCATAAGGGTATGTACCCACTACCCAAACACCATTACCCACCTACCATACCCAACTTATAACATCCACATTACAATATGGGGTAGCCTCTCAGCTACAAAACAATTACCAATATGTTACGCAACCTCCACCACAATATCAACCTTACAATCCTTTTGGTGCACCACCTCAAACTGACTTACTAAAAATGCTCATGGATAAGATGACCAATTTTGAGTCATCCATTTTAAGGGCTCATAACATCCTATCCTATGATTATATTTTTAACAAACCTATTCATCCTTCTCTCCCCATCAAACCTTACCCTCCTCAATGGGATATTTCAAAATTTACCAAATTTAAAAGCAAGGAGGACCCCCAAAAACACCTTAGGGCTTCTAGGCATGCATGTTACATGATTTCTTATGATGATGTCCTTCTCCTTCAAACCTTCCCCATGTCTTTATTTGGCCCAACACTCGATTGGTATAGTGCCCTCAATAAGTACTCCATCTTTTATTTCACCCAACTAACACAAGTCTTCTTGGATCACTTTTCCATTAACATTTCCAATAAGGTCTCTATCATAGACATACATTCTATCAAGAAATTTTATGATGAGTCCATTGTTGATTTTATCACCTATTAGAGAATATTGATTAATCAAATTTTATTTTACCTACCTCAAACTAAACTTATATAACTTTTCACTTGAGTTTGACCTAAACATATATCTTCTACATTGTGTGTCCAAAGCTTCAAAAACTTTGATGAGGCTTTTACCATGGCATGTAAGCTATAAAATTAGGCCATAGATGAGGGTAAATTTAAGTTATGAAACAATAACTCCACCTTCAAGACCAATGAAACCTCTTCCTCCAAACCAGACAACCAAGCCAATACCAGAACCAAGACTAGGGGAACCATGAATGTCATCATCCTTAAACCCACCCCTCTACCCAATGTCAATCAACAAAATTATTCCATTACCTTCAACCAATATACAAATAACCTAAACCAAGGTAACAAAAAATAATTCACTCCACTTGGAGAATCTTACACCTTGATTTTGTAGAAGCTACTAAAAGATAACCTTATACAACTTCTACCCATAAAACTTCCCCAACAATTTGATTCTTCTCATCCAACATCCACTTGGTATAATGAGAATGACCTATGTGATTTTCATCAAGTAATTGGACATGACATCAGTCGATGTAATACTTTCAAGAATATTGTTCAAAGTCTTATCAACAAAAGGGAACTCATGTTGGATAATCCCAATGCCCCTAAAAATGAATCTCTTGACATCTTCAAGAAACCTTTCCCTAACCATGCCCCTAGAAAAAATGAGGACATACCAACCGAGTGCTCTCATGATGCCCACATGGTCAATATGGTTCATAGTACACATACCCATGAGGACCCAATCATTCCATCTACCTACTCTTCCCCCACCCCACCTATCAAGGTGATGGGGTCACCTTACCCTCCTTCAGAGACCCAAACTACAGAGGATATTTTATCCCTAGTTATGCTCATAGAAGCATTGAAATAATCACATATTACCTCAACTAGCATATCTAAATAAATAAATGTTCCTAATCCACCACCCCCACCAATTACCAAATAAATCACCACACCTATGGACATCATCCCTAGAGGATAAGTGCTTCCACAAACACCTCTAATGGAGGAGATATCTATCCCAGCCCTAACTTCCTCACCTTAGGAGATCAACCAACCTAATAAGCATCATCCCCAACCTACAAGTCTATTTATTTCATCTACTACCTATGGATCAGGACCAGTACACAAACCTTTTTACACATTAGTATATAAATTGGAATTTTCCTTAAAGCTAGACATGGATCGAACCACATTTTGGCAATAGTTAGGACTTCCTACCATCAATGAACCTGAACCTTCTAGCATGCCTCTAACCAACCAATCCATTATCTCTCCACTACCTCTTAAACCAATCCAAACTTCTAATAACCCCTCACCTTCTCAATCAACCAAAATAACCACCACCTCACCAACCAAACCTTTCAAAACTCTTGGTGTCTTCCCTATTCAGAGTTTGGTTCACCAATCCTTAAAAGTAGACTTAAATTCACCTAAACATATACCTAGATCTTGACCCACACCAACCAAGAAGAAGAAAACATTGAAAGGACACCTGACTAAGCCTCTACCTCCCTCTACCTTACCCTCAATCTTAGGGCCTCACCCTTCCACTTTACTTAAAAGGCAACCCCCTTTCAACATGTCACCCACTGCCATTGATTACACCAACACATTTATTATCTAATGTGCTAGTCCTTCCCAGATCATAACTAGTTAGACCACCAAACTCATCTATCCTAACTACCAACATATCAATGCCAAGACCATCCACTAAAACCACCTTACCCAAGCCATCTCTCATCCAACCTATTACCACCCACACACCCATCTTACCAATGCCCAAAACCTTCCTTACCTCTAGCAAATCTTGTCCAACCATTCTTCAAAGATTAGTGTAGACCTCCTACCTCACATTAACTCCCATCAGACCTTTCAATCCTCTTGGTTTGAATTCAACTTGGTACAATGACCATCAAATCTACTCTTATCACAGGACACCTAGGCATGACATGAAGAATTACAAAGCTCTCCAGGCCATTATCCACCAAGTCTATGATGAGGATGATATTTTGGTAGAATACCTTCCACCCATTCCTCCACCATTAAACCCAATAACCAACCACCAACACATTTTTAATCCCCCAATCTCACCTCAGAGTGATGGATAATCTACCCAACCCCCCATCACACCTTCCCCCTCTATCCATACCATTAATGTGGTCACACAATCACAATGAAAGGATAAAGGGAAGGCCAAAGTGTCCATTCCATGGACATACCCAATAGTTAACCCTAAACCAAACTAGATCCAAACCTCCATGTTTGAAGCTAAGCCCAAGGTTACCATCTTAGGCACATCAAAGACTAACCCCTTTGAATCCATCAAGACGGTCATTATTAAACAACTCCATCAAACCCTAAATAAGATGAGCCTTTACAATCTCATTTCCACTTCACCCCATCATCATCAGGCCATGATCAAGGCTATGCAGGCCATTGAAGTTAGACTAGGGGATTCCTAACCTATATAAGTCTTTATCAGTGCTCTCCAGCTCTCTACCCTTCTCACCTTCAAGGACTAAAAGATAATTTCTATCTACCCAAAGACCTAGATCCCCCTCTTTTTATAATAGCCCACATCAACCAACCTACATCAAATGGGTTATAATCGATGGGAGACCTAGTATTAACATCATCTCTTCCCATGTCTATGAGAAACTCAAGCTACTGAATAATGTCATGTCCAAAACTTTATCTATGCTTAGATCATTTAATGAAAATATGGCCACTACCTTGGGAACCATCATCCTTCATATTTGGCTAGGACCTCACATGCTTCCCAAACTCTTCTATGTGGTTGAAGGTGAATTATAGTATAATATTTTGCTAGGGAGACCTTGGATTTAGGCCATGGGTTGTGTACCTTCCACTATTGTGTCAAGTTTAAACAAGAAGGTCAAGTTTTTACCATAAAAGCTAACCCTAGCCCTTTTTCATCATGAAATATGACCTATTAACCTAATGACATTCTCCTACCTCTATCCAAAGTGTCACAAATAACCATCATCAAGCCCTCACCCATATAAGCCAAAGCCATTACTTCTTCCCCTTCCATTGAGGCATCCACCAATTCATTTATCCACATCGACCAAATACCAATCATTGATCCTTTGGAACCTACCTTCCAATGCCTTACCCTTGGAGAATACTAAGTCCTCACCCTTGATACCCTCCTTACTCCCCAATAATATGGGGAACTCAACTACCAACTAGGTTATTATCCCAACATTAGATCTATTACCCCATTGGGACCTCCAAGCTATCAAACCCACTTTATTTATGGGTGAATTAACAAGCCACTTAATAATACCACCACTCCCTTTACACCTCAACCATTCACCTCTACCTTCTCTTATTTGGATAACCCAAACTTCACCAAACTATACCTTCACAGGTGTGCTTGGAAGGGATTTGGTTTGGGGTAATATGAGCATGGCCCACACACATTGAACTTGATTGAGATATAAAAACCTCATGAGAAGCATGACCTTACCTTCATTATACCCAATAATAAGAAATCCAAACAAACCACCCCTACCATTATTTAAGAAGAGACCCCTTCCTCACCAACACCCCCTCCACCTATGGGTGAGGATGAAGGCATTATCCCACCTAACTTTTTTTTTAGTCAATACGATTAAACTTGACCCCATAACTTACAAAAAAGGAAGGGGCATCCATATCCATCCATTTGAGCCATCTTAATATCATGGGAGAAGACTCTCTTACCAGTAACACTGTTTAATGCTAGGATGATGATACTATTTTCACCTACCTTTGTGCACCAGATTCCTCCATCCATAAATCTATACCTCCAAAAACCTCAACCATTTTAAATGAACCTACCATAAACATTGAGATAGGCACCTTGGACAACCCCCATATCATCAAACTTGGCCAAATTATCACCCTTGAAGAACTACAAGACTTCTCTACCTTCCTCCAAGATTATAGTATTGCATTTGCCTAGTTATATGTTGACATGCCTAGTATTGACCTATCCATTTCCACCTAAAACATTGTAACCAATCATGATTCCAGACTTGTCAGATAGAAACTTAATTGAATACATCCTCACATAGCCCTCCTTATCAAAGAAGAACATCAATGCCTCCCTTCTATCAACTTTATTCAACCCATCAATTATCCCCAATAGGTTTCAAACATTATGCCTATCACTAAAGCCATAAGGGGACTATGTATCTATGTGTACTTTATTGATCTTAACCTCACCTACCCAAAGGGTGAATTTACTCTACCTATCATTAACCAACTTATTTATCTTATAGTAGGCCATGAGATGTTGTCGAGCATGGATGGATTCTTAGGTTATAATTAGATTTTGATTGCCCCTAAAAATTAGCATAAAACTACATTTATTACCCCATGAGGCACTTTATATTATAGAGTCATGCCCTTCAATATTAATAATTCTAGTGAAACTTACCAATGTGCCATGACCTATATTTTCCATGACCTTATCCATAAAATCATCGAAGACCATGTGGATGACCTTCTTAGGAAGTTGAAGCTTCACAAAGACCATTTAGCCATCCTTAAGATTAATTTTAAGAGAATTATCCACTATCACATCTGACTCAATCCCAAGAAATGTATTTTTGGGATCTTGTCAGGTAAAATTCTTAGCTTCATCATTTCCTTTTGAGAAATTGAGATTGATTCAGCCAAAATCAAAGCCATCTTCAAGATGCCACTTCTAACCAATCTTTAAAAACTCCATAGCTTGCAGGGGAAACTTCAATCCATTCATCATTTCATCTACTATCTCTCTAATTATTTTTAACCCTTCCACCACCTCTTGAAAAAGGATATATTTTAAGTGAAATATTGATTTTTAAAAGGCCTTTGATGCACTCAAAGAGTACCTACTATCTCCATCTATCCTTACACCTCTTAATGACACATAACCTTTCTACCTCTATATCTCTGCCATAGACCACTCCCTAGGGGTGATGCTTTCCCATCAAGACAAACAACATAAGGAGTAATCCATCTATTACATTGGCCACACACTTGTCAAATATGAGACTCGATACACACATATTGAGAAACTATGTTTGGACCTAGTCTTCATGGCCAACAAACTTTACCACTACCTTATTAACTATAAAACTTTGGTCATAACTAATACTGAACCCCTTGAATATATGAACTCTAAACCATATAAAAACTAGCATATGGATAAGTGGCTCATGTTTTTATCTGAGTTTAACCTTGAGTTCCTCTAACAAAAATCAATCAAGGGGTAAGTAATTGTTGACCAATTGGCTGAGGCACCCATAACAAACAACCAACCTCCCCCTTTTGAATTTCTAGATGAGTTAATCACAATTCTATCTCAAACAAATTTTACTAATCACATAACCATGTTTTTTGATGGTTTCAAATGTTAACATGGTGGAAGGGCTGGCATCATCATTATCCCCCTTATCAATGAACCACTTCTTTTGTCATTTAAACTCAACTTCGAATGCACCAATAATATGGCCAAGTATGAACACCTAATAATAGGTCTCCAAACTACCTTAGCCTTATGAATCATAATAATTAATATCTTTACTGACTCCCAATTGGTGGTCAACCAAGTCAATGGCATTTACCGATGTAAGAATGAAATGATGCAACTATATAAATAAGTAGTCATAGAACTCCTAGCCTCATTCAAACACTACCATATTAAAACCACCCAGTGATCCACCAACAAATCTACTGAGACCATGGCTTTTCTTGCCTCTTAGATCCCATTAGTACCCTTAGACTCCAAACTATCAATCATTGTCTATCACCTCATTGAGCCCTCTTACACCAAATCAAACATTCCAACCATTTTTAGTGTGGAGGAGATCTTAACCCACCTTTGGTATCAATAAACTTTCAACTACCTTTAACTTGGCATAGTTCCTCTAGTCTTTCTCAGAATGCCCATTGGGTATTTATCTAGAGCACCTCTCGTTATACCATTCTAGGCATAATTATCTACGAATGTGGTTTTAATGGCCTCATATTCCATTGTCTTCATAGTCTAGAAGCCTCTCACACTTGGGGGCCACTTTAGTGGACTCATTATATCTAAATGCATCTTCCACCTAGGCTATTATTGGCCCACCCTTAACCAAGACTATTTTGATTATGTGAAAAAGTGTGTCAAGTATCAATAACATGCTAATTTACATCACACACCTAGAAATAGTCTTCATGTTTTTATAGACTATTGGCCCTTTTCACAATGTGGCTTGGACCTTATTGGTGAAATAAACCCCCACTCTTCACAACAACATCATTATATCAATACCATGACTAAATATTTCACCAAATGGGTAGAATCTATTCCCCTTGTCTCGATAAAAGCTAAAAATATTATCAAATTTATCACCCACCATATCATCTACCATTTCTATGTTACCCATAAGGTCATCACCAATAATGGAAAATATTTCAAAAATAAACAAGTTTAAGGCCTTTATTACATATTTGGTATTAAACTTAGATTTTCATCACCTTATCACCCATAAGCAAATGGACAAGCCAAAGCCTCTAAAAAAAACCATTAACAACATGCTTACCAAAATGGTTAATTCCTCAAGTTAGAATTGACATTTGTACATCCCTTTCACCTTATGGTCATATTATATTAGCATTATAAATCCTACATGTGCTACACCTTTTTCTCTTGTGTTTGGGGCCAAGGTTGTATTGCCTCTTGAGGTCCAAATACCTTCTCTTTGCATATATTTGCATGACCTTGTTTCAAAAATTAATTATCATCAAGAATGTTTATCTTAACTTGAGATACTTGACGAGCATCATTTGGCTGCTCTTTCCCATCTTCACGTCTATCAAGAATGAATCAAACGTGCCTATAACAAACACCTGAAAGTTTAAGAATTCAACATTAGAGATCTTGTCCTCAAATAAAATAAACATGTAACTAATATGGAGAAAAGAAAAAAGGGAAAATTTTCTTTCAATTGGCTTAGACCCTACATCATTACCCATAAGTATAGATCAAGAGCTTATCATTTGTCCTCTCTCAAATGTAAACCAAAACTTGAGCCTCTCAATGATTTACATCTACATCCCTTTAATTATTAGATAGGGATCACAATCATAATTTTTCTAACTTAAGCTCATCCCATGCAACCACATTCATTTCCCTCTTTTTAGAGGTAATTTACTAAAACTAAATCATGTGATTATCTATCACAATTATAGCCCAATATTAACCTATGGGTACCATATCTCTATCCATAACATGATTTTCATAGTACTTCCCATCTCCTTAAGATCATTTCTTATGGTCATTTTCATTTATACCTCTTTTCCACCTACTAAACCTTCATGTCAGATTAGTTTTGCCTTCATAAAGGTAATCCATTAAACATGTATGTTCAAGTTTATGCCAAATCAAACAAGAGTAAATGTAATATCAAATATGTAAAAATGAATCATGGGAAATTCTTAGCATTTGTAGACTACTCCCTTGAAGGATAACTATTGAAAACTTATTCAAAATTGTAAGACATAAGGTGGAATGCTCCCTTGAAGGATAACTATTAAAAGCATTTACATTAAGCACATAAACTTAGACCACTCCCTTGAAAGATGGCTGAGTAAAGCATTAAGCAAAGATAAAAATTTCTTAGAAGCTTTATGCATCACTCAGCTTCCCCAACCCTCAATCAAACAACAAAAGTAAAAGTAAAAGCAATAGCAAATAATCTTGAAAAGCCACAATCAACTCACTTTAGTAAACTTATCACATCGATCAATCTACACTTTATATATGGACATAGACTTATTTATACTACTTCTTTGGACACCTACAGAAAAGGCATACTAGCTTCCCTAATGGTTCCAATTTCACCCATTATCCCTCTACACATCATACGCATGGGACTATGAGCTTACTTGACACAATGTAATCTAGATCCCTATCTATCAATGTAAGCATGCTAATGCAAATCATTGAAAAGGCTTATTTTCTCTAAGTCAATCCAAATTTGGGTTTCGTGTTGCTATTTACCAATGAAAAGGCATCATGTTCATTTTATTATGTTTTATTAGTTTATGTAGGCTTATCACTATGATCATTGACAATAAACATCACATAAAAATCATGAACATCATGAACTTTGCCAACAAGTAATGACCTTTATCTATCAATGAGTTAAACATAAAATTAAACATATCATAGCAAACAATGAACATCAATCACTAAGTATGTCATTACATAATCACAAGCATAAACCAAATAGTTGAGCCAAATATTGTGGCATATACCTATTGTCTCTAAATCTTGCACCCTAGAAGAGAGTGTTTAGTCCTCTCCCAAATTTGGCCAGTGTTGGAACATTTCTAGGCTTGTGGGTATGCCTATGGAGGAAATGGACCTCTAGATTGAAAGGGCTAGCTCCTTGTATATGTCTCTGCAAGACAATCTCTGCTAAACTAGCTTGTTTAATGGGAAAAGAGTTAGAAATTTACAAAAAGGGAAATCTTATTCTAAGATTAGTGATACACCAAAACTATTTTCCACATAAATGTCAGTTTCTAGTGCACAATACAAAAAAATCATAAACCATTCCCAAACTCTAAAGATTCTAACAATAATATTTCAATGTAGAGGTGAGATATGTAAAAAATGACACAAGGTAAATGATTTAAAAGGTAAACTTTGCACATTCAAGACAATAATACACATGTAGAAATTCAATAGACTTGGATACACACTATGTGACTAGTTAGACTAAGAACTCTTGTTCAGGTATGAAGGATAAATTGGGGAGAAGGATGGAAAATCATCACATGCTGCCACTATACATCTATTACACACTCAAACCAAAAACCCAAAAAAATCTTGAAGGAAATAGATTTATGCTAAATGTTTAAAGGTAGAACTTGAATAATTTTAGTAAGGCTTCACCATACACTATGTGCTCAGCTTTTACACTAGCCCAAGGGTTGTATTTATATCAAAGAGAAGAGAGAGAAGAGGAGGTATTTAGCACCAACAAGAGGAATCATTTCTATTGGAAGTATCCATTTGTAGCTGTAACTAAATTTTCCAATGATGCTCACTAGGGAATTTTGATTGATCCATGTCACCCTCTTGAATGCCCTTGGTTTTCCCTCTTGGAGATGCTTTTCAATGGCTACTTAACAAAATAGAGCTATGTGGAGATGGCACCAAAAATGGTTGATACTAATGGAGCCACCTATTGGAGATTTATTTTGTTGTCCAATTACGTCTCCTTGGCTTATCATGATGTATAATGGCATGGAGGGATGTCCCTCTGATTTTCCCTTAGATAATGACATAGATCATTGATTTTGTGTCATCAATCTACTAGGTACAAATCCTTGTGTATCATCCTCCATCTATCTTTGACAAGATGAATTTGCTCTAGCTTCTCATGTGTCTTAACATGATGGTGAACCATGTCATTAGACCAATATTATTAGGTTAATCAGCCTTAGAAACTCGATTTACTCATTGCATTGTAAATTGGGTTTTCTAGGCTACTTAACTTATAAATTTTATAAGCTAAGTCTTTGAAGAATCCCAATTTACTCATTACAGACCTATTTGGGTTCTCTATTCTACTTAACATTAGACTCTTAGAGCCTTAAGACTTTGGTATTTTGGAAATCAATTACTTCCCAGTGGCTAGTCTATCATCCCAAAGTTGACATCTATCTTCCCGTCACTCCACTGGCATAATTCCCTTAAGGGCATTTCCTTTAGCTTTTACCAGGGACATTTTCATTTGGTAACATTTCTCCCAAAGGAATTCTTTCAAAAAAATTATCTGAAGGAATTCATTTAGACCTTTTTCTACCACTTCCCATTGTCTTTATCTTTTCAAAAAGATTATTTTAGATGAAATATTTGAAATAATTCTTTCAAGTTTCACTAAGTATCTCTTTGAAAAATTTCCAAAGGACACCTTTACCGAGAAAAAGCCTTTAGATTTGTGAAAATGCCCCTTCTAAAGGGTAAGAGACCTTTAAAACTTTGGAAATGTACCCTTCAGATAGATGGAGTTGCCCTTTAAAAAAGTTAAACTACCCTTCGAAAGAATTGAACTACCTTTTGAAGAATGGAGTGCCCTTCAGAATCTTTGAAAGTGTTCCTTCAAAAGTGTTGAAACCTTCAAACTTCTTAAAATGGGCCTTTCATACCCTTCAAAAATGTTTAAGAATTTTACCCTAGGAAAAATCTGAAGGGCATTATCAAGACCATTTTGGGTTTTCTAAGCCCTATTACTTACTCACTTCAGATCTCTCATTCTCACTACTTATAAAGAAATTTAATACTTGCTCCTTGGAAAACCCAAAGTCATGCATTGTTAAAAACCCGTGAAGCATTGGAAGGAATAATTTGGGTTTATAAACCTAGATTACTTTTACTCATGAAATTTTTATAAGTCAAGTCATTCAGAGAACCTGACTTGGTCTTGAGGAGTAACTTGGATTTATGAGGGGCCAAGACTTGACTTGTGGAGAACCTGAATTACACTACAATGGATCCAAACCACTTTAGCCTCCTTAAATTGAAATTTTAGACCTCTAAAATGACATGTTATTTTAACTATTATTTATCTCTCCTTGAAAATGGTTAAATAAATTTTACTAAGGTGAAATTTGGTCAACATTCTTGGTGATTCTGAGAGGAGGCATGCTTGTTATGTTAAAGACCAATCACCTAAATCCTTCCATTGGGCATGGAGTCATGCATATAGTCACTTCAAAGAGAATTGAATAATATTTATCTCAAAAACATACACACACACAAGGCAAAGACACACATCCAACAAAAGGAAGGAAAACACCCCCGTGTTACAAAGTACTTGGGGAACACAATAGTGAACAAAAGGAAACACACACATCTAAATTAGTATTCATGAAAGGGACAATCAAGGGAGAACACTTCCTCATGGATCAAAGGGATAGATTAAAACATTCTTGGATTTATGACATAGAGGAATAGATGAGGCATGCAACCTTTTGATCTTTGACATCAATGCCTCCATCTTCTTGGTGTTTAAAAAGAACCAAGAAACTCCAAATAGGTTAGCCAAAGAAATGAAATTCTCTTACAACTCAACAAATTCAATTTTCTCACAAGATTCTTTAAATTTTACCTCTAATGGTGATGCAATAAGGCTTACATTCTTGGTTTCCATGGTATTCTTAATGAGATTGGTATTCTCTTTAGTTACAAGTTCTTCAAGCTCACTAAAGAGCTCTGCATAGTCTGTCCAATCTTGGTCATTATATTCCATGGGAAAAAAATTCTCTACCTTGTCATGTACTTGTATCTCAACTTGGCAAAGGATTTTGAGCTCTTAAAAGAGCTCCATTTGATGCTACCAATCATCTTTTTCCTCCTTGTCATCTTGGATCATTACCTCTTCTCTCTTTTATTCTTGACATATGAGATCGTCAAGATGATGTTATTCATGTTTTCATGCATTCAAGGGTGATTCAAAATCAGAAAGAGGTATTCAGTCATCTTCAAGCACTATGTCTTCTACCTTGATCTCATGAGACTCTTTTAAGACTACAACTTCTTGAGGAGTGCTTTGATGACTCTCCTTGATAGTGAACTCAAATTCATTCTTGAGATGGCCATCTATGACTTCATGATTAGACATGGAATCTTCTCTAAATACCTCTTTCCTAAGTCTAGGTAGGGTGAGTTATGCTTGATATCCCTAGGTGGAGTGCCAATGATAAATTTCTCTTCCTCATCACTTGTGTCATCCTCTTGTTCTAATTCAAACTAAATGCATCTCTCCTTTGATGCTTCCATTAAAAGAGTTTCTTATTCAAGAATAGATGGGGTGGGAGGGTGGCAGATGAGTGAATGAATTGAAGAGGGGATGTAAGGTGTAGTGAGAGGCTCATGAATGGATATGAGAGAAAGAGAAAGCTCTTGAAATGACTCTTGGATAATAATGAGGCTTTTGTGGGTTGAGGGCACATCACTTTCTTCCATAGCCACCTCATGATTTTCATCATCTTCTTAGACTTTTCCTTTAACCTCTTTCCTCCCCCAATACTTCATAGTTTGGTCCCAAGTTAGAATCTTGGAACTAGTAGGCTCTTTTGAGGATTGAATAAGTTATTTTTCAAGGAGAGGAATGGTGGAAGAGAAATATATGTCTACATGTTGGGGATGGAGTGTGATGTTCATGAGTGGGCATGGAGATGGGTGAAACCTATTGAATGTGATCTTGAGGGAGGGGTAAGATAGGATGAGCAATAGGAAAGAGATATTCTTCATACAAGCTTTCATCATCATCCTCATTTTATTGAGGCTATTCATAGCCTTTTGGGGATTATTTTATAGCTGCAACTTATTCTATAGCCTCTTGGGTTTCCCATCTCTCTAACTTATCAACCCACCATTGAAAATATTTTCTTACCATAGACAATCCTTCACTAATGGCATATTGATTCTCTTCTTCAACATACCCCCACATCTCCATCAACAACCCAACTAAAACCCTTAACCAATCCATAAAACTACCAAGAGTTTCATTATAACACTTATCTAGCACACTCATATGCTCTTCTGATTCTAAAAACCTTAGCATAATTGCCCATACATTTTAAGAATGAGAGGTATAGTAAGCTTGGACAAAGTGGTTGGGTTATTTAACTTCTTTAAGCAATGTTTTGAAAGATTCATATTTTTTCCCCAAAATAATTTTGTTGCTTGACTCATCATGATGAGGCTGAGGTGAAGATGGGTCATATGGTTGGTCAATAATAGAATACTCATTTAAAAAGGAACTAGGTTGATCATAGGGCTGCCATGACTCATTGGGAGGATGGTATTCTTGATAGGACTATTGAAAAGGGTAGAAAGGGTCATGAAAGGGTTGATAGGGAGGTATATGGTAAGGACTCTCCTCATATCCATCCATATCAACTTCATAAATCACATGAAAAGACAAGAATTGATCAAAATCTTCATCAATAGACACTTAAGCTATTTATAACTAGAAATTCATTTGGATTAACCATTGGTGTTTTCTTGGATGCTTCCAAAATATGATAAGAGAGAAGACACAACAATAATCTTCCCACTATTTGGGCCTTCTCCCACCAAGCATGCCAAAACTATTGTCTCCAAATCTTGCACCCTAGAAGAGAGTGTTCAGTTTTCTCCCAGATTTGGGCAATGTTGGAACATTTTCAGGCCTGTGGGTATTCCTATGGAGGAAATATACCTCTATATTTAAAGGTCTAACTCCCTATATATGTCTTTGCAAGACAATCTCTACTAAACCAGCTTGTTTAAATGGAAAAGAGTTAGAAATTTACAAAAAAGGAAATCCTATCCTAAGAGTGGTGATACACCAAAACTATTTTCCACATGAATGTCAGATTCTAGTGTACAATACAATAAAAGCACAAACCAATCCCAAACTATAAATATTCTAACAATAATATTTTAATGAGGAGGTGAGGTATGTAAAAAATGACACAAGGTAAATGAGATGAAAGGAAAACTTTGCACATTCAAGATAGTAATACACATGTAGAATATCAATACACTTAGATACACACTATGTGACTAGTTATACGAAGAATTCTTGTTCAGGTATGAAGGATAAAGTGGGTAGAAGGATGTAAAATCATCACATGCTACCACTATACATCTCTTTCACACTCAGACTAAAAACCCAAAAAAATCTTGAAGGAAATAGATTTATGCTAAATGCTTAAAGGTAGAACTTGAATCATTTCAGTAGGGATTCACCATACATTGCATGCTTGACTTTTACACTATCCCAAGGGTTGTATTTATAGCAAAGAGAAGAGAGATAAGATGAGGTCTTTAGCACTAGTAAGAGGAATCATTTTTGTTGGAAGTCTCCATATTCAACTGTAACTAACTTTGATAATGATGCTCATTAGGGCATTTTGATTGATCCATGTCACCCTCTTGAATGCCCTTGGCTTGTCCTCTTGGAGATGCTTTTCAATGGATACTCAATATAATAGAACTATGTGAAGATGGTGCCAAAAATGGTTTCTACTAATGGAGCCACCTATTAGAGATTTTTTTTGGCTCCCAACTACTTCTCCTTGGATTATCATGATGCAAAATGGCATGGAGGGGCATCCCTCTGATTTTCCCTTAAAGAATGGCATGGATCATTGATTTTGTGTCTTCAATCTACTGGGCATAAATCCCTATTGATCATCCTCCATCTATCTTTGACAAGATGACTCTAATCCAACTCACACCATGTGGAAGATTCTCATTTGTGTTAACATGATGGTGAACCATGTCATTCGACCAAGCTTATTAAGTTAAGAATTCTTATAAACTTGATTTACTCTTCATAGTGTAAATTGGGTTTTCTAGGATACTTAACTTATAAAGTTTATAAGCTAAGTCTTTGAAGAATCTTGATTTACTCTTTGCAGAACTATTCAGGTTCTTTATTCTACTTAACTTCATACTCTTAGAGCTTTAAGACTTCAGGCTTTTGGAACTCAATTACTTCCCAATGGCTAGTCTATCATCTTGATGTTGACGTATGTCTGCTCGTCACTCTACCAACACAATTCCCTTGGGGGCATTTCCTTTAGCTTTTACCAGGGACATTTTCCTTTAGTAGCATTTCTCTTGAAGGAATTATTTTAGATAATTTGTTTGAAGGAATTATTTCAAACCTTTGTCTACCACTTCTTATTGTCTTTATCTTTTCCAAAAAGATTATTTTAGACAAAATGTTTGAAATAATTCTTTCAGGTTTTCACTAAGTGTCCCTTTGGAAAAATTTTGAAGGACACTTTTGTCGAGAAAAAACCTTCAAATTTGTGAAAATTCCCCTTCTAAAGGGTAAGAGACCTTCAAAACTTTGGAAATGTACCCTTTAGAAGGATGGCGTTGCCCTTTGAAAAATTTGAACTTCCCTTCGAAAGAATTGAATTTCCCTTTAGAAGAATGTAGTGCCCTTCAAAAACTTTGAAAGTGTTCCTTCGAAAGTGTTGAAACCTTTGGAATTATTGAAATAGGGGCCTTTCATTCCCTTTGAAAATGTTTAAGACTTTTACCTTGGGAAAAAATTGAGAGGCATTATCAAGACCATTTTGGGTTTTCTAAGCCCTATTACTTACTCACTTTAGACCTCTCATTGCTCACTACTTATAAAGAAAATTAAGACTTGCTCCTTGAAAAAACCAAATTCATGCATGATTGAAAACCTATAAAGCATTGGAAGGAGTAATTTGGGTTCATAAACCCAAATTCCTTCTACTCATGAAATTTTTATAAGTCGAGTCATTCATAAAACTTGACTTGTTCTTGAGGAGTAACTCAGGTTTATGAGGTGCAAAGACTTGACTTGTGGAGAACCTGACTTACACTATAATGGAGCCAAAACACTTTAGCCTCCTTGACTTGTAATTTTAGACCTCTAAAATGACTTATTCTTGTAACTATTATTCAAATCTCCTTGAAAATGGTTAAACAAATTATATTGAAGTGAAATTTGGTCAACAATACCATTTCCCATTTCACCCATATAACCATAAATACAACCATAACATGTATCCATCCATAATATATCCTATCATAACCATAATCATAATCAAAACGTCACATGCCTAAGCTACTGAGTACAACATCATAAACATGAACCAAAACCATAAGCCATAATCACAAACCACATGAAACTATCATATGTAACATCAAAATACATACATCATATGCATTGAATCATCAAAACTTAATACATGTCATGATATGTCAGGCTCTCTAAAAACATATACATCTCATTACATTAGCACATAGGTCAGTATCAAAATAATACATCAAAATAACATATCTCAACATAATCATGGGCCTACACCACTACCACTAGCCCCATATGTGCCTACACCTATACCTGGTGGTGGTCCCCATAGTACCCTTACTTGTCCAAATATAGAAGCACACTGACCTAAAGTAGTTATCGATGGCCCATTGGCCAAGCTCATTATGTAATCTACATACTTCATATCTTGGGGTAGTTATCTAATACCATCACCTTATAATATCTTAGCTTTGTAATGATAGCTAGATAGCATGATCTAGGCACTATGTTTAATGGCCCTCCTACTGCTATTGCACCTACCCTAACCCTCTACCTAAGTATATATCTCTCACCTATAATGGTGGTGAGCTACCCTTGTAATGCCTAAATCTAGCCTTGTAATGTGGCCACCTATCCCTATATAACCTATACCTGAGCTTGGGCCATAACCAATGCTACCCATACCTATGTACTTTGGATGGCTAGATCTACAACCATTAGTTCTACCCCTCCATCATCTCTACCCACATCTACAGTTATATAAATAGGCTAGTACCAAGATATGTATCCATATGTATACCATACATCATTTATGGGAGCCTTGAAATAAATCTCCTTAAAACCACCATCCATAACTATTTGAATAGGTTGGGGCATCAATAACTGAACCTCTGAGTCCTTCCTCCTATACCATAGATGTGGACCTGACACACCCTATAACAAGCCAAATTGATGCTACACTTGATCAAAGGGAATCAACTCAACCTCACCCTCTTGGTAGCCCATACTCCACCTATAGCTCTATATAGTGAAGGTATCCCTCCTATAGCTTGGCCATATGTAGAACTATAGGTATAGTCTCCATATGATGTCTAGAGTTATGAATCCACCTAGGTTAGCCCTAAACCACTCAATATCATGTGCTCCACCTTCTGCCCTTGATGAAACATAGTCATCCCTCCACCTCATAAAGCCCATAGGGAACTCCAATTGTGTGTACCCCATCCACAACAATCCCATATGACTCACAACTTGGATGTGCTCATAAGCCCAATAGTGTAGAACCATGCCCATGCTGATGCCATACCTCTTGTGGTGTCTAAATCCCCACAACTCTCTATAAATCTAAACCAATAGTATTAGGACCCACCCAAATACTATCCTCCAAAATAATAGCTTAACCAAAACCACTAGTAATACATAGGGGAATTTCCTTCTACTAGAATTTTGAACCCTAAAGCAAGTAATCATGATCATCAACATTATTATAAGTCTCCTCTCCTCAAGATCCATCTCATATAGTGTTGTATAACTGAACCCTCTGGAGTGCTAGTAGACCTAGCCATTATCATCTCTATTTAAGTACTCCACATACTCATCCTATTCCTTCTTAATTTGGTAAATCACTTTGCTACATAGTGGGAGCCGAGTGATCTTATGGACATCCTTTGGGAGAATAGTCATCTCCTTGATCAGTAATAGGAAGGTATTAGTAACAAAAACCCATCTCTCGATGAGTATTATTATCATGGATGAATCCTTAGACACGTGCTGGTAGTGTCTCATCCCTCCTAGCCCTACTACCTCTATATGTGCCCAATCATCAATAGTCATCCCCTTGATTAGTGTAATAAATATCCACAACACATGGTAACACATCTATATCTATTCTTGAGCCTGCATAAAATCAAAAATCTTGACTTAGACCCCAACTAGTCTAGTCTAACCCATATTTTAAATTCACCCCTCACCCTAACATATTGAACCTCACTTACCCCTTACACCCAACCTAGATAACCAAAATTTAGGCCTAATTAATTATATTAACCTTAACTATTAAACTCTAGGACAAAACCATGTCTAATCCTTAAACACATTTAAAACCCCACCTTATTATGGATAACCCTTGGTAGTCATGATGACCATTGATGGTTGTGGACCACTAGTTCTTAGGGTGTCGACCATTGATGATCAAACCTGACCATTGATGGTCATTTATGAGTGTTTTATGGCTAGAATACCCAAAACCCCCATGGCATAAAACCATAAACAAATTTGAAATACACTAACCTAAGTACCCTACCTAGCTAACATTCCACCCAATTGCCCTACCCACCCTATCAATTTAACACTCTACCCATCATTTTGACCAAAACCTCTAAAAAACCCTACCTAGGGTGTACAGACCAAAATAATAATTTTCACACCTATCCAACCCAAGAAAATTATAAATATCAAAATTAAACTACACTACTAATTTAAATGCACCCCTTCCTCATTCTATGACCTCATCCATGGTTTGAGCTTGTGAGTAGGCAACTGTCTGCATCCTCATGCTCCCTACATCTTAGACCCATGCAATCACCTACATGCCTTTGGCCAATGAAAAACACCCACCTTTACAAATACCTTTCTCACAAAGTGCCAAAATTTCTAAGAGCTCAATTAAACAATGCCCAATAGGTAAATGACAAATTAACTTTTGTTTTTTACTTTTACCCCCTATATTTTTAGGGTTTCCCTTGACCATCAGTGGTTAAGGTGACTATCGATGGTCACCTTTTGGGGACCCTAACCATCAATGGTCAGGAAACCATTTAAACCTATAATTCTACTTTTTACCCTACAACTTCCCAAATCCTAACATAACTACACCAAGCTCTTTCCTTCTTTGGAGATGCCTTTCTCCCACCAACCTGACCACCTCATCACCTTGTTATTGGTCTATTTTTGCCCATTTGGCATGCAATTTTGTGACACTTATTACTTGGTCCTTTGGCCACAATGACAATATTGTCATGTTGACCTTTTTTCATTTTCTACCATCTCACATATACCACCTGCTTGTGTCTCAATGGGAGCACTTCCTACCTCAGATACCTATGATACTTGACCCATTTATTTTTTCCTTGAGAGTACTTCCTACCTTGGTTACCCATTAAAAACATAGAAATCACTTAGGAGACTTGCATTTATGAGTGTTCCCAGCCACCATACTTATGGGCAATCACATGGTTCACTCATCCCTTGTCCTTCTTAGTACTAACCCTTATTTTTACCAACATTGGAAACTTCATCTATGTGTAATCTTGGATATCACACCTTTTGTTATATTTTGTGCACATGTTTACATCTCAAATGCCCAATCTCATGTCACCACCTAGTGACTCACCATCTACCACTTATAAAACCTATAACCACTTTAGCTTCAGCTTAGTGAATCCTAGTTTGAGGGGGAAAACCTCTTCCCACTCTTGAGATAACTATCCCCATGACCCATACTCCATTTTTGTTTTACAGCTCATTCATGCAAGCTACACAATAAAAAGGGGCAAAATATAGACACTATAAATCTACACACCTATGATTCTAAATGTTGAAGTAGCCTTGGAAGTACCCCTATAACCTCTTAAGACCAAACTATACCTATCAAGATTAAACCAACTAATCTACACTCAATTAAACCTAGATAAATAACCCTAGCCTTTAAGACCCTATCCTATAAACCTTGACCATCAATGGTCAGAGTGACCATCGATGGTTAGCCTTGGAAACCCCTGATCATCAATAGTTAGGATTAACATTCTCATTAAGATCATGTAAGATCTACCGACCCTTTTCTAAATATAACTTATCTAATTTGTGTTGTGAGCCTTTACATGCACAGATTATATTTAGATGACCTAATTACACTTTCATTTCCACCTTTTTCTTATGCCTATAAGAGAGAGAGGCCTAGGAGGTCAAATCCATCTCTAATAATTATCAAAAGCTCAAACATTTAGGATTTTTCTTTTACAGGTCAATTCAGGGTAATTAACATTATTAGTGTTATCAAGCATTATCAACTATCTTATTGAGAGATAAATTTCCATTGTTTCTCAACCAAGATTTTAGGTATCATTATTCTACTAAAATCAAGCTAGATTCCACCAATAAGTTAACTTCATCAACCACCTACCCAATCAACTTTTGGTAAGATAAGTACTTATTTATTACTATTCATGTACTTTTATTCCATTTCACAATTAATCTTTCCATTGCCTAATTCACAAAACTCATCTATAAAATCTCATCATATTATATTGATCAAACCCAAAATTTCATAGTCAACCATTGATGGTTGGACCCAATCATTGATAGTCAGGCCTAACCACTAATGATTACCCCAATAGTCGATGGTAACCTATGGTAGGAAAACCAATAAGATGATTTCACCCACACCCAACCAAATCCACTTTTATATGTTTTCAACTACTCACATAACCCCTTCTAATTTTTTGAAGCATACCCCAACCTATTAGCACTATTATTAATTAGTTTATCACTAATTAGATCATTTCTAGTCTATTTTTCCATCAAGATTTCTTATGTTCAATCTTAGTACCTTTTGATTATTGATGCAAGTACCTCCTTTCCAATTTATCAACTTAATTTTTTAAAATGTGTAGATTGATAGCCCCTAAGGAAGCTCTCACTTTTAGGATCTAGTTAAATCTAGGAAATCCACCAAACTATCTATTTAACGAATAATTTTTTTAGTGTCTTCTTATTTGCAGGTCTTCCTCCCAAGCCAAAGAGGATCTCTCACAATCATTTGGATTCAATGCACACATAAACAAATAGGTTTTTCAAACATACCAATATCAATTTTATTTTCTCTCTTACTTTACAACTTAAGTGAAAATTTATGTGAAACACTATCATGAGGCCAACTATGGATTTTGAGCTTTGACTAGGGATATGAGATGTGCTATGAATCATGTGTTTTGGTGTGATTTTGAATTTTGAATTTTTATGTTTCCTTTTGATCATTTCATATTATTTTATATGATTTGGCTTTTAAATTTTGATGGAGTTTTCTATTCCACCTCCATATGGATTCAGAGAACCAAACATGGGTGCTAAAAATGACTATCCTTTGAAAACTTGGGACTTCATTTCTAAGAAAGAGAACTTAGAGAGAATGGTGTATAAGATTCTTATTTATTCATGTGGAATAATAGTGATATCTTAAATTTGACCTTATTTGATACAAAGTGAAATGAAAAGAAAAGTAAATCAAGGGGAAATAACATGAAATAATTTGAATTATTTCAAATCATAAAAAATGTGACAAAGGTGAAAAGGGATACAATTATAGGTAAGTATGATTCCTTATCATAATATTGTATGGATGTGTTTAGAAACATGCTAAAATAGTTTATTCTGTAAGTTTTATCTACAAAAGAAATAAAAAACCAAAGTTGAGAATGAGGGATTAAAAACTTGTAGCCAGTTCTTAACATTCTAGAAAAGGAACACTTGGTTTAACAAATTTAGTTTGAAATAAAAAGGTGATTTTATAAGGAGAGCCTAGTAATATCCATGGTCTTACACTGCAACTCATAAAAGAGAAAACCTAAGAGGCTCAAATAAAGGTAAAAATGGTATTTGTGAGGAATACTTGGTCCTATCTATGGTCTTACACTATAACTCATAAAATAGAAATCAAATGAACAAATAAAACATGTGAAAATAAAAATGGGAAAAAATAGGAAAATAGTATTTGTGAGGAGGGCCTAGTCCTATGCATGGTATTACACTACAACTCACAAAATAAAAACCCAAGAGGGTGCAAAAATCATTGAAATATAACAAATAAAATAAGAGAAAGGACTTCATGAGGAAGTCTAGGTCTTATCCATGGTATTACAATGTAACTCATGAGAAAAAGAAACTAAAGGGCCAAGAGCAGGAACTAAGGTTTGTGGGAAGAGAAACTATTTTAGAGGGCAAGACCCATGAATAAATCTTGAAAAAAGTGTTAGTAAGATATCATATATATAAATATGATAATAAGGTAACTATCTAAGCAAAGTATTTATTCAAGAATTATGTATTGGTGGGTTCTTTGAAAACACGACCTTCATTAGTTTGAAGGAAATAAGTGCTAAGGCCAAGAATATATTTCACTAAATAAGATCACCACCATTTTTGGGAATATTTTCCTTATTTATCATGGGTATATTCTAATTTAAGGACTAGATCACCAATATTCAAAGTCTAGACTTTAACCTTTTTATTATGTTGTTTGGTGATATAGGCCTTATATTGGTGATTATATTGTAAAGTAGCTAAGTGGTGTTCATAAAGAAGATTAAGAGCATGAATATGAGCTTCACATAATTCCTCATTAGGAATGATACCATGGAGATATATATGTAAGGAGGGAAGCACAACTTCTAATGGTAAGACAAACTCAAAACCATAGAGTAGTGAGAATAATGTTACCCTTGTGGCAGTGTGAATGCTAGTACAATAGGCCCAAAGTGCAAGATATAAATGAAGATGCCAATTTTTACAACTTTTACCTATGAATTTTTGTAGGATTTTATTGAGAATTTTATTTTTGGCCTCATCATGACCATTGCATTGTGTATGATAATGTGTGTAAAATTTGAGGGATATTTTGAATTTAGCGCATAACTACTTCACATCCATGTTCTTGAAATTACACCCATTATTAAAAATGATAGTATGGGGAATTATACAATGATAAATGATTTGGTTAAGGATAAACTTAGAGATAGTATTTCCTATGATGTCGATGATAGGCATGGATTCTACCCATTTGGTAAAATATAAAGTAGCCATGATGATAAAAATATGGCCATCTTGTGACCTAGGTAGTTTGCTAATGAGATCTAATCCCCACATGGGAAAAAGTCTAGGAGATTCCACATTTTGGAGCTTAGTTTAGGTTGAATGGATTAGATCATCATGGAGTTGTCAAGGACCACTTTTTAGTGAAATTGATAGCATCCTTTTTGAGAGTAGGCCAAAAGTATCCCATATGTAGGCATTTGCATGTTGTAACATGCCCACTAGAGTGACCACCATAAATTCACCCATGTTCTTGTTCAAGAAGAGGAGGTACCTATTATTTAATTACATAGTAGATTATGGTACCTTCTACATTATTATAATAAAGGGAATTATATCAAAAGACATATTTAAAATCTTGTTTGTGAGTTCTAGACTTTTCATGAGAATCCATGTTTGAAGGATAAGTTTGATTTTCAAGGAATTGGATAATGTATTTATACCATGGGATTTTTAAATTTGTGGTATCCTTGATATGATATATAAGTGAATTTTATGGTTGGATAGAAGGTAGGGACTTTCTTATTTGAATAATAAATTTGGAATCAGTGAGAACTTGATGGAAATAGAATAATGATGTTGAAGAAGCAAGACATTCAATGATAGAGTTCTGATCTATTATAATGGGCTCAATGGTAAAATATTCAAACTCTTTGGTGAGGATATTGGACATTTTATGAAAAGAAATAATATTTTCAATTTTACATTTTTAATCACCATTAACCTACAACAGATAAGTTGGGAGACACCCAAAGCGTGCAAATATGTAATATTTAACTTGAGTGCCACTCTCATTCCTCAGATTAATGCTTCATATTATACCATGTTATTAGTGACATAAAAGGTGATTTGGAATGACAAAGGTATTATTTTACAATTAGGATTAGTTAGAATACGACCTACCTCAACTCTTTGGAGACATTTGGCACTATCAAAATGTAGGGTCTTGGTGTCTTAGTGTAAATTGACATTGATTTCAAGAAGTTATTTGATAAATAATTTAGATTTAGTAGTATCAAAAATGACATAGGTATCTTCTTGATTAATTATTATTGAAGTTATGAAATTAATCTTTAAGAGAGATATCTTAATTGAGACCTTAAATATAGAGAATGTTATCATCGAGGAGACTATCTTGAAGATGATTGGTAGCAGATATGGGTGCCATTTCAAGTTGGTTAAAATGAATTATATTTTAACATATTTTTATGTGATGATGATAAGATCAGATTACATTAATAAAACTATCCACTTTCCAATTATATCTCCATGTATAAAATCTTTGGATAAAAAGTGACGAAGTGGGTCAGATTGAACTATGACATAAGTTGTTTGATAAAGCATGTAGTGACAAAGATTTTTAACTAAAAAATATATAGTGAGGAAATCACATTCAACTTTGGTATATTATTTCTTAATCAATGAGGCCTCAACTAATATAGTAGATAACATACTCTCTTTCATTATCATCTTATTGGGCAAGTATTGCCCCAATTGATACAGGTGTTGAATAAGTGTAAAAAATTAAAGGGTAGTCATTGGAAGGTGGTTGAAGGGTAGGCAAATGGATAAATTATTATTTCATGTTTTCAAATACCTTTTTACAATGATTATTCCATTCTAAATAATTACTTTTATTAAGAAGGGAGTCAACAAAATATATGCAATAAGCCATTTTGAAGATGAATCATCAGATTGTCCCAAGCTTGCCAAGGTAGGTACATAATTTTAGAATGGAGTGAGGAATAAGAATGTTCAATATGGAATTTATTTTATTGGGGTCAACATCCATACCATTAAGAGAGACTAATAACCCTAGAAATTTACCATATGTAATGCCAAAAACACATTTTTAGGGGTTGAGTCTAACTTTATATTTTATGAGTCAATCAAAGATGATGGATAAATCAAATAGATGGGTTTTATGACTTTTGGATTTGGAAATGAGATCATCCAAATAGGTTTCCACAATATTATGGATAAGGTCATGAAACTTATGGTTCATATCCCACTAATAGGTAGCTCTAGCATTTTTAAGGTTGAAGGGCATTTTAACATAGCAATAAGTTCCCCATTTGTAATGAATGTTATATTGTGTTAGTCTTCAGGGGTGATATGACATTTATTATAGCCTAAAAAACCATCCATGAGGGACAAAATCTCATATCTAAATGTGGAATCTAAAATGGCATCTATCAAAGGTAGTGTAAAGTTATCCTTGGGATAAGCTAGGTTGAGATTATAGAAGTTGATTCAAATGCAAATAACCAAGGTAATTTTTTTACAAATGGGAAAAATATTTGACACCCATTCAAAATAGTCCATAGGTTTAATAAACTTGGAATATACTAGTTTGATAATTTCTTTATGGCATAAGGTGAAAACTTCAAGGTTATATTTCTAATGTTTTTTTAATAGGTTTGTCATCAAGGAATGTGATTATTTTATGTACCATTATACTAAGATCAATGTTAGGCATGTCCTCATATGACCAATAAAACATCTCATGATATTTATCAAAGATAAACTAAAGTTATCGTGCTTGGTCAACATGAATTCTTCATAAACTATGATAGGTTGAGGACATGAGGGTGTGCCATATTCTATTCTTATGGTTTCCTAAATAAGCATAGAATTCATATATTGAAAATGATATGGTGCATTAGGATGAGAGGAAATGGGATTGGTTTTGGGATCGATGCTAGTAATGAAGTTATTAAAATGAGGGGTCTTACATTTTAAATTCTTAAGTTTGTGATGTTACCAAGGAATTTGAGGTGCTTGAGCATCGAGAAATTCAAGGATGGCTTCATCACTAGGTAAAGTAGGTATAGGTCCATAATATTACACATCTACTTCAAGATTAGTAATTTTTTTACCATGGAAATCATATTTAGAATGTATCTAGTGCATATGTAAGGCCTTGTGTTGAGAGTGATCTTGGGAGTAGGTGAAACTATGGAGGAAGGTTGATTGGATTTAATTGGTTGGAAAATAGGTAAATATTTCTAATCCTTGATACGTAGAGGATCTGGTAGAGAAGGTTCCAAAATTTTTGAATTTGCAAGAGGTGGCATTTATTCAACCACCCAAGGAGTATCAGGAAGTGGATAATTTATAAGAGGTATAGTACCTTTAGGTTCTAACTCAATATTTGTGGAAATGGTGTGAACACCATGGTTAAAATCATGTATTTTAGCTAAGGTTTTTTTATAGTGATAAACATCCAAGTTTCTTGATTGAGATTGGGCTATAATGTAGTTATCATTATAGGTGGGAGAGATAATACATTATTGTGTCTCAAAAGTAAATTTATAAGGTGAGACACCTAAATTTATAAATTTACATGGTGACATGGTTAAAGGGTCTTTTAATAACTTGGCCACTCCATAATCATTAGTGAAATCATCTTCAATATAAGATGTTTCATACACATTACATGGAGGAGGGAAATCAATGATATCATTGATAATAGGGATGGTATGATCATGAGGTAACAAGGAAGGAGGTAGTTTGGTATTATTGTATGTATTTTTCAAATTGTTTGGCTCATCATTATCAAAATCAAAAAGAGTGACTTGTAGATATGGATTGATATTGATGAATTCAAGTAACAGTGCACTATTAATTTTTGGAATAGTGGGAATTTGATATTGAGATTTAATATTGAAAAGTTGAATACTCCATGGGTTAGGATAGGCCTCATGTTTATACCATTTGACATTATGAATAAACTTGATACATTGGCTTTTAAAAGAGACTATAGCCCACATGCAATGAGTCCATGGGCATCCTAGGAGTATATTATAAGATAATGGTAAGTTAAGAACCATAATCTTAGTACATATAGTTTTGGGTCCAATAGTAAGAGGGATCCAAATAAAATCAAGTGGCTTTTGATTTTTTTTGTCAAATCCATGACATGTTAAATGAGTTTGCTTGAGATATTTGGTATATCTAAGTTATTGAATGAGCCAAAGAGATGTCATGTTAGTTCCCAACCCTTTATCTAATAATACATTGAAAATGAGGGTGGTAGTAATGGATATTTTTATAAATAGAGGTGGATTTTCAGCTTGAAAGATAATTTCATCATTGATCATGTCTTCTTTGAGGAACTTTATGGAATGTTTTGAAGAAGGACAAATAGTTTCAATGGTATGAACTTTTGTTGGTTGAGGCTCATGATAAGGTCATTCTTATTGCAAGGAATATGGTTCTTCAATTTCTTGGATTTATTGCATTAGGAATGTATGATGATAGGGATAAGTGAGAACTAACTCTATGAGAGGAATTTTGCAAGCCATAGAATTGAGTTCCTCTAAGAAATTCCAATGAGTTTTAAAAGGTAAAATATGTTTAGGAGGAAGATAATTGGTTGGATATTTGGACTACGGAAGTGGTTCCTCATTTTTTTAAGGTAAGTTAGTGGTAGTAGTACCTTTTTGGGCTGGTTTGCATTGATAATTGACCTTATATGCATTCACGTATTGGGAATGAGTATAATATTGATCATAATCAATGTTAATCACACAAATATCCTTGTTTGATTTTTAAGGTTTGAATGTAGATAAAAAAAATTATTATTAGAGGAAGAAGTTTTGTAAGCTTGTTTCTTTTGAGAATCATTAACATAATCTTAATCATAGATTTTGATCATGGCATCATGATTGAATGAATCTCCTAACATAAAAGAAGTGGATTTTTTTAAATTCCCTCAACATGTCTCATGGGAATGACTTATATTGGTGTGAAACCAACAAATTTGATTATAATCATAACATTTACGGGGATTATTAGGATATGTGAATGGTTTAGAAGGTACTAAAATTATTTCATTAATTGCATGGTTAATAATGTATGGCAAGATTAGATATTTTCTTCTTTAGTTATTGTTGATGCTTTGAAATATACCACAGGTGCTCTATAGTGTTGATGAACACTACTCATTTTAGGATTTGAAAAATTCAAGTCATGAGATACAATTTGTGATAATTCAATGATGTCTGTGGTGGAAATAGAAGCAGAGTATGAGAAATGTCCACAATATTTGTTTGATTTAGTGGTTGGGAGCCACCAAGGTTTAAATCTTTAGATATTCAATATTTTTTGATGACTTAGAAGCTAAACTAAATGAGTATTAACAATGATATTTAAGCTAGAGTGAATCTTGATTAAGAAAGAGAGAGAGAGAGAGAGAGAGAGAGAGAGAGAGAGAGAGAGAGAGAGAGAGAGAGAGAGAGAGAGAGAGAGAGAGAGAGAGAGAGAGAGAGAGAGAGAGAGAGAAGGGTAAAGTAAGAAAGAAATGTGATTACAGGTTTTCATCTCAAATATTATGACAAAAGTCCAATTACTTTGAGCAGATTTGAACCAATTTATGTTATAAAATAGCATAAGATCAAATTATATCACAAATAAAAAAAAAATCAATAGAAAAATATGAATCATAAGTAATAACCAAATTTACTTTAAAGATTTTCTATTATAATCTGAATAACCTAAGTACATCCAAATACAAAGCAAATAAAATTAAGTATACTTGAGATCTTTATAGTCAATTTAGCACTTAGCACAAATTAAAAACCCTATGACAAAGAATGTAACTTAAAACAATAAGAATCATTCAAATTCAAGATAACTATTTGCAATTGAGAGTCATCATGGACATTCAACCAAACTATACAAATAATATTTTCAGAGTTCTTTAGTTGTATTTAATGCTCTTGGCATACAATTGCTCAAAAACTCTCCTTAAAAATGGTAACCATATACCTATTTATAAGAAACATAGGTAGTTAACCATTTAGCTTTCAAAATATCCATGTGTAGATGAGGATAGCTATCCTTGATACAAATATTCAATGTGGAAGGTCATATGTCAACTTGACAAGAAAGAGTATATGCTAAGAGACTAGCATATACTTTACAAAAAGAATATTCTTTTAAGAATTTCATTGGTGGGCCCTTCAATTAGTCCTATTTGAGGAATTATTTCAACTTGGTATATTTCTCCTTTATTATTTCAAAATCCATTACATGCCTCATTAGACAATCCTCTTCTTGATATACTAACTTGTCAAATTCATTATCAACCCGAGATACAAGTTCCTCGATTCATTATGCTTATTTAATTTGATTACTTCTATAAATAATTATATTAAGGATCTTCTAGTTGTCCTTGGCTGAATGACCTTTGTTGTCTTTGATGCCTGGGATGTGAACACCAACCTTTTTCTTAAATTCTTCATCACTAATCAAGCTTATAGTAGTGGTTTGATAAGGGTTATCTAATAGATTCCCTAGAAGTTTCTCAATTTGGGTTACCAACCTTGTGTCTTTCTTGATGAAGTCATTAAAAACATTACTCCAAGTGATCAAATCCTCTTGTTTATCCATCAAAACTACCATGAAGATGCCAAGATGTCTAATTTTGATAATCTTGAAGTCCAATGCCTACTTTGTCTTATGTACCTTGATGAGCTCCTCCACTAAGCTTAAGAATTTTGCCATTGAGTGATTAAGGCTTGTGCCATCTTAGTTTGATGCTTTAAATCACTCAATATAGTCTTGATACTTTTCAAATTCTTAAATGCATCCATCAAATATTCATTCAACACTTGTAATACATCCTCAAGAATTGAAAGGAGGACCTAAGCTTCTAAATCTTATTTTTCTTTCTCCAAGTTGAGAATCCTATATTTCATTCCCTGAAGTCCAACTAAGGTCATGGTTGAATGGGCCAGTACCATACTAGTTACATCTTCTTGAAATGTAGGATGCTCCCTTGTTGTTTGTCTTAGAATAAGAGTTAAACCTACAAAGGGTTCCACCTTTTGAAAGGTAAACTACTCAGTACCAATAGTAACCTTCTTAGTCACTACTCTTTCAAGAGTTGATATATCTGGATTGAAAAGGACCTAAGGGTTAGACTCCTTTACCTATGGTTATTTATGAATCTTTACATTTGAACTCCTAGAAGCTCTCAGGGTGTCAATCCCTTAGCTTTCCTTGTTATGAAGGATCTGGATGCTTCTCTCTACTTATCTATTTAGAATATCTTGAATCCAAGGCTTGAAATTATCCTGAACATCCATGTCAAATCAAGTCAAATCTAATGAATAAAAAATATATGGGATTTTTTTCAACTTCTCATAAATAAACCAATCAAGAATAGATGGTCCATAAATAGGATTATCATCACTGAAGAGGTTAATTTCACTATTAGGGTGAGTGAAAGTTAACCTAGGGCTTTTTCTTGGATCCAAAGAAACTAAGGCCAATTCTACCTATCTCTTTCCTCCATCCAATGGAACCAATTCTTTGCTTGATTCCTTAGATGGATTCTCTTCCTTATCAAAACCATAGGTAGTTTTGATGTTAATAAGGGCACTTTCCATTATTTCTTTGGTTTCTAAATCAATAATGCTAATAACCTCTACTAGGGAAGAAGGCCTTGGTGGGGATGCCTAAATTTGGGGACCTTCATCAGGTATATGCTCTATGTTGGACTCCTAAATCACATCTTTACCTTTTCCTTTTACATCCTTAGGTTTCCCAACTTGGGGTGACTTTATCAATTCTCTCTACTGAAGCTCACAAGATTGTCCTCCAATAGGTGTCTCTTGATGTGTAGTCCTAGATGGCCCTAGAAACAAGTGATAATGTAAAGGATGTAGTTTACATATTTATCATGAGGGATTATTATCCCTAATTATCCTATATTCTAATTTTATGCTATATTTTTAAAACCTGGACAAGACTTTATCAAAGTTCCTTGCCTTTGTGTAAATACGATCTCCCACACCTAGTTGATGTTTTTACTTAGTCTTTTGGACCTTTTTATCCTAAATATGGTTATCCATTTTATCATTGGGGTCCCACATCTTAAGATCATCCAGTTGAAAATCAAAAGAGTTCCTGTGCACCACCATAATATCCAGCCATTTCCAATCCTTGATTATAATTCTACCAATGTCTAATGGAAAGGGATGAACTTGAGCCTTATTATTCTTCTTGCATTTCCAATCCATTCCTTAGATGATTTGGTAAATAATTTATTACTCTATAAGCTTACTGGGAACATATATAGGCAATTTGTATGGTTGGACCATGATTCCTTCTATCCTTATTATAGTGCAATCTGGATAAAACCACACATCCTGCATGATCTCCACTTATCGTTTGATTAAAGGATGAATATTGGGCAAAGGGATACCAGTGATTGCCTCAAAAATGACTAGGAAGATACCATCACATATGAATTTCATGTAATTCCTATATTTGAAAATATGAAATTTGGAGTAATGATGGGAAATGGTAATTCTACCATCAGGGGACTAATTTTAGATGCTAAGAAAATTAATAGAGGCTAAGAGTGAATCTAAGAGGTAAGACATCATAAATAATTGCTTAGAGGTCTTTCTATTGACGTCTATAAACTATTTGGCCAAGAAAAAACTTATTAAGTCTCCAATGGGAGGGATTAAGCTCTGCTCCAACATGCAATGGACATAAGATAACCAAACCTTACTCAAATAAGTTGTAGAAGATGCACCAAAAGATATGTTAAATAAGGTCATAGCTACCCTAATGCCTTCCCTAAATTAGGCAATAATAATCTCACCATTAGGGGTCCTAAAAACATGATAACCTTGGATTAACCAAGGTGAGAGGACTGAATCCAAGTTTTGGGAATTTTTCCATTCTCTCAAATATGGGAGATCAACATGAGGCAAAGGGAGCTTATAGTAAGCCTCAAAGTCCATGGGATTTATACATGCAACTTTCTTGATACTTCTTTTATGAATACTTCATTCTCAATTTATTCTATATTAAAAAAAAATAAGAACAAGAAAGTTGATGCAATGCATTACCTCTAGTTTAACAGTCGCATGGTGAAGGCTGACTAGATGAATTGATACTAAGTCTTTATATCTTTGTTATACCATAGCATTCCTCTTTTCTTCCTAGGAAATTAGATATAACTCCTCTATAATGAAGAATAATTTATACCAATTATTGATTCCATGTACATTTAAGGATATTAAATCTAATTCTATGTCTCTAAAGACCCTTCCTTTACTATCTAAATTTAGATAAAGCTTCACTTCAATTTTTATTCTTTGCATGCCTGTCACCATTGATAACATTGAATTGTAGTTGATGAAAACAAATATCTAACTAAGGAACTTGCTCTAAATTCAAGTTTCACTTACTTTGATTGTTATGTGATCAATTGAACTAACTTAAGTCCTTTATAGAGGGTTTAGGGTTTTTTAGCTTTAATGGCAAAAATATTTAACTCTTGATTTCATATGCGCTTCAAATTTGATGGGACCTTATTCTCATGTCTTCTACATTATTGAGCATAGAATATATTTCATTTTGATCTTCCATACCTACATGGAGCTTATGTGGTACGGTTCCATGCCTTTCATGGTAAATTTCATAAATGATAGTTGAAAGCTAGCCGTTAGCTTTCAAAAGTCATCTTTATTTTGCTTTAAAAAACCAAATATAGGTCCTTGCATTTCATTAGTCTCTTGATATTTAATCTCACTAATTATGTCATGTGTCAAGCTTGTAAGGCCTTTGAAAATTCCTCAACCTTGTCGCATCATTGGATCAAATATAGCAAGCAAGTGATCACCATTGGATCTTGGCTAGGGCCAGATCATTAATTGTATGCCTTTTTAAAAATGACTTCAAGCTTGATGCATCGTTAGATCAAATCCAATGAATAAGTGATCACTATTGGATCCTACAAGATGCTTACCTTTTAATCAGTTCCATGATTATATGAATCTTAGGCTTTAAAATGTCATTTAGAATTTTATGTTTAAAAAACACAAAATGAGTTAGGCTAAGATCTTTATATACTAGGTTTATCTTCATAAAAAGCTAAGAATTTATTAAAAGGTTTTTTTAGAAATGCCCCCTTTGATTAGGCTTTAAAAATTTTCTAATTTAAACTTGATAGGCTTGGCCATGTCAAATTCATCCTCATAGACGTCCAATGATGGGAGTGAACATGTCAAATTTAAGATAATGGAATTTATTGATCCAATAACTAAATGCCACATGTAAAGTCCTCAAGAGTTCTCAAGGATTTGGGGATTGTCTAGGTTAAATTTGATAGGTTTGGTCATGTTAAATACATCCTCATAGATGTCAAATTATGGGATCAAACTTGTCAAATTTAAGACAATGGAATTTATTGATCCAATATTTGAATGCCAGATGTAAATCCCTCAGTTGTTCCCAAGGCTTCAGGGATTATCTAGATTAAATTTGATGGGTTTGGTCACATCAAATACATCCTCATAGATGTCAAATGATGGGAGCAAACTTGTTAAATTTAAGATAATGAAATTTATTGATCCAATAATTGAATACCATGTGCAAAGTCCTTGAGAGTTCCTAAATCTTTGGCTTTAATTTGCACCATTAGATTAAAACATCTAATCAAGCAATCATGGTTGGATCCTTACTGGGGCCCAAATCATTAACTATATGCCTTTCTAAAATACTTTGAGCTTGATGTACCATTGGATTAAATCCAATAAATAAGTTTAAAGCATTAGATTTACAAAAGTGCATGAACTTTAAGTTAAAACCTGATCATGCATAAAATTTCCCACTAGATTTTCTTGTGAATGTTTAAATTCAAACCCCTAGGGTTTACTATTTGGGAACCCTGACTTCTTCCATGGAACCTGTAATTAATCACCTTAAAGATGATTATTTAACAACATTAATTTATAAACATGATCATAATCAGATACACCAAAGCTCATGTCTTTTATAAAGATTGACTTGCCTTTAAAATTCAAGATCAAACAATCCTTCACACTTATTCTAGAATACAAAGGTTCTGAAAACAATCACAGGGGTCTCCTTTTCAAAAAATAAAGATTGGAGGGTGTTGGTCTCAAAAAATGGTGACTCATAGGGGCAACATAGCAATATGTTATAATATAGGGCTCTAGTTAAAACTTGTACATGAATTTTATATCCCATTTGGACATATACTATCTCCTAAATCAACTTTTGATTGAAACAAGTTCCTTATGTATAAAATTTAAATTTAGATATTAAAATGTAAACATGTAGTGTGTGCTTTGATTCCACTTATTATTTGTCATGAATTTCAAGAAACAATGTCTAGGTTCATATCTTTTTGGTCCATTACTCTTAACTTTGAGCACTTTAGATATTATTTAAGAATAACAACTCTTAATTTAAGGGAGGCATGGGCATTTCTCTACTACTAACCAAGCATATATAGCCCTGACAGAGATACCTTTGGTTCCACTCAAGGTCTTGTTCCACTACCAGACAGGCATCCATAGCCCTGGTGGAGATTACCTGAATTACCTTTGCTTCTACTTCCATATATTTTGTAATGATTTTTTTTTACACTTTCTATGTCTTTTTATAGAGGTTGGAAATCAAAATAGCCAATTTTTAAGGATTTGGTCAAATGTCCTGGCATTAGGATACTCTCCTTTAATTGAAACTTTAGTCCATGACAAGGATGTGTTTTAAGTGTAAGCATGAATATGAGTTAGTAAACTAAATTCACATTGTATACATATGATTCTTTTTAAAACCAATTTTTTATGTAGGAGAAGGTTTAAATCTTTGTAAGACATTAAATTCTTATACCAATATGCACCAATATATTTGGTTGCTTCATACTAATTTATTGCCACCTCATGTTCACTTTTGTAAGATTTATACCCACACTTTTGAGCAATTCTAAATCAAAAAATAATACCATGAGATTTTACCACATTTAAGGAACACCACCAAGCAAGAAAAATCAAAATGTAAACAAAACAAATATATACAATCCCAACAAGGAATTAAAAACAAAGCAAGAAAAGAAACTAACTAGCCTACCTATTCTAACTTTAACAATCTTACACATTCATTCCATGAAGACCCCTGATGGAGAAACAACAAAGTAATGCTTGAGGTATTTCCCATTGGTGGGTAAATTAAATTTTGATCCTTGGAGACTTTCAACCTGACAGTGTTGTTGCCCAAAATTTTTGCAATTTTGTATGGGCCAATCCATAAAGGGGTGAACTTACCATGTTTACCTTTAGGTTCTAATGCTTTGTCCTGAAGAAATACTAAGTCTCCTTACCTAAATACCTTCACTTTATATCTCTTATCAAACCATATTTTCATGACTTATTGGTGTCTACTGAAATCTATAAATGCCTTTTCTCTAGCATCTTCCATTTGAATGATGTCTAATAGCCAAGAATTAGCAAGTTCTTGGCTATCCTCCATGCATTATTACATGAATGTGAATGTAGGCAAATTCAAGGTGATGGGAAAGATAGGCTCCTGAACATATACCAACAAAAATGGTGAAGCCTTGAGAGCTTGTTTGATCCTGATTTAATATTCCCATAATGCAAACTTAAAAAGTTTATGCCATGTTCTATGTCTATCTTCAACATAGTTCTTGATAGCTTTCATCAAATTTTTGTTTGTGGATTTAGAAACACCATTTCCTTGAGGTTATTTATTGGAAGAAAAATTGAGTGCAATGCCTTGGTAATAATCCCATTCCATCATTTCAATAGAAATGAATTTAGATCCATTATCACAAACCAAAGAAACTAGGGTTCCAAATCTAGTATAAATATTTTCCTCTAAGAAATTGATCACCTCTTCTATTTTGCATTGCTTAGTGGCTACTATCTCAGTCCACCTAGTGCAATAGTCCATCGTAGTTAGGACATACTTATGGCCTTTAGAAGAATTGAGTTTGATTACTCCTACAAAGTCTAATCCCCATTATGCAAAAGGTTTATCCACCATCATGGGTTGTAAAGGCATGAATGCTTTTGGCTCCTTTGTGCTAATAATTTGGCATGAATGACACTCCCTCATGTGCTTATAAGCATCTTTGAAGAGGTGGGCCAATAATATCTATCCTTGAGAATCTTTTGAGCTATGGTTCTTCTTGAAGGGTGTCCACTTCCTAGCTTCTCATAGAAGGTAGTCATAATCCAAGCTACTTTTTCCTTGGACACACATCTTTAATAAATTCCCTCAAAGTTCCTACTATACAAGATCCTATTCCTGATGAGGTAATGAGCTGATTTGAGACTCAAGGCTCTCTTTTTTTCTCTTATAAATAGTTGGGGAAAAACACATTGACAAATAAATGGATAATAGAGTCATACCACTCATTGGGTTGGAAATTTATTTGATATACTTGCATGACATGGAATTTTAGGTCAATACTAGTGATCATCTAAACTAAGCCTTGACATTTCAATAATTTGGCTATTTTCATCTCTATATCATATTATTGCATAATTTTCATCCACTTTCCTCTTCTTTCTCTAAGCTCATTCTGACTCAACATAAGTTTTGTAGCTAGATTAGGTAATATGGCATGTACCTTATTTCTAAGGAGGTAATGTCTAAATTTTTTTAATGCCTTTACCAATGCATAAGCTTGCTTATCAATAATAGAATAATTTACTTCTACATTTTTGAAGTTGGTGATCATGAAAGCTATGGGATGATCATTCCCATCAACTTTTTGAGTTAACACTACAACCATAGTATGCTTAGAAGCAAACAAATATAGATAAAAATATTTTGATAAATCAAGACTTATGAATACTATAGCTTTAGTGATTATCTTCTTAATGTTAGTGAAGGCCTTATTAAATTATTCATTCCAAGAAATTATAGCATCTTTCTTAAGCATATCATTTAAAGGTTTGACAATCTTAGTGAAGCCTAAAATAAACTTCCTCACAAAATTAATCTTGCCAAAGAATGGCTTAAGTTCTTTTCAGGTATTGGGCAACCCAGTTTTAAAAATGGCCTCTACTCTATTAAGATTTATATAAATCCCATATTTGGTAATTATATGTCCCAAAAAATTTCCTTTAGTGACATATAATATACTTTTCTTAGGGTTAAGAGATACACCATACTTTTTGCATCTATCAAATACTTATCTCAAATTCACAAAATGTTCCACTCTATTTATAAAAATTACTATAAGATTATCCATATATATGATGATACATTTTCCCACTAAACCTTGGAAAGCATGGTCCATGGCACTTTCAAAAACTTCCACTACATTAATTAATCCAAAGGCATTCTTTTGTAAGCATATGTTTCAAATTTAGTAGTAAAATTTGTTTTCATCCTATCTTCTAGAGTAACAAACACCTGGTTATATCTAAAAAATCCATCCAAAAAGGACATCATAGAAGATCTTGAAATAGATTAGATAATTTAGTCTATAGAAGGTAAAGGATAATTATCCTTTTCAGATGCTCTATTTAGATTCCTAAAATCTATGCATAATATTATTTCTCCATACTTTTTTCTATAATGACTAGGTTTGCCACTCAAGTGGAATGTCTAATAGGAAACACTATCCTTACATCCAACAGCTTCTTGACTTATTTAGAAATCATGGGTTCTAAAATAGGGTTGACTAGCCTTTGTTTCTGTCTAAAGGGTTTACAACCTTTTTGAAGAGGTATAGTATGAGTAATGACCCTTGGGTCAAATATTTTCAAATCTTCATAAGACCAAGTAATTTCATCCTTGTATTTTGTAAGTAACTCTCTAGATTTTCTATTTTCCATTTTAGTGCAAGCCTTCCCTATATTCACCATTTTAGGCTAATCATGTGGACCAAGATTATTCACATGATAATCTCTACCATTTACCTTGAGTTGTTTAGTTGCTTCAAAAATCTTGTCAAGATCAAATAGTCTTTCTAATGAAATCGTACCTTTAGGTATCTTATTTTCACTTAATTTAATGAATTTAATATTAAGTTCCTTCTGAATAAAATTTTCATCAACTTCATCAATAATGTGAGCTTTAAAAGCTCCAAAATTAGTTAAAAAATCTATGATTTGTTGATCATCATTGAAAACTTGAAAATGATTTACATTGTCAAGAACTGAAAGACATGGTACTAGCTCAATACTAATGACTTGAGAATCATGATTAGGCATGAGGTTAGCTACAATAGAGGTAAGCTCATTAGTAGATTTGTTTTCTTCTCTTAGAATAGCTAAGATGTTGAAGGCATTGAAAGATTCAATCAAGTCCCACACCTTAAACTTATATCTCTTTAATTAAGACAATTTACACTGGTATTTACTCCTCACTTGGTTAACCACAAGTGTAGAGTCTCCATAGACAATGAATTCCTTATCTTTATGCTTAATGGCAAACTACAATCCAAGTATGAGAGCCTCATACTCAGCTAAATTATTGGTGAAAGGAAATTGTAACTTATAAGCTGTATGGTATTGCTTTTCTAAAGGATCCATCAATATAATACTAGCTCCTAATATTAATTTTCACTTGGCACCATCAATGTATAACTTCCAAAAACCAAAAATTAGAGGAGAACTGTTAAAAACTAGTTCTTATGTAATTTCCAAAGTGAAAACTTCCAAATCAAAATCCAATAAATTTACCCTTTCATTAATAGCATTATATTATATTATCATGTGTTTCATTAAAGGTTCCCTTTCCACTCTTATTTGATTTGGTACACCTTTTCAAGGAAGCCACAAGTATGAGCAATCAGTATACATATATCCATTTAAGGCCTTAGTCCATTCTCTACTCAAAAGAAATCCATAAGCACTAGGCATTTCTACCACTTAGATATTAATGAATTACTAAACCCTGGGTTTAGTAACCAGTTGTATATGGGCATTCAATAATTCTCATATAACCTTAACTTTGGATTTATCCAATTGAGTAACTACCTTGTCAGACTTGATTATATTTAACCTGAGTTGTTCACATATCCTAGTAGGCATAATGTTGGTTGAGGCTCCAGAATCTAAAAGACAATTATGAATATTCTTCCCAAATCTCTTGAATATAAGTAAAAAAGGTAGAGAATATACTGTGATTACTTGAGTAATTACATTTACACTATCATTCTTAAGGGGCTTCCCAATCTTCTTGGATAAATATTCCAAGAGTAAGTCTCTTTATTCTATGATCTGAGTTAGCTCATGCAGAGTGATATTGGCTTTAATCCTTTTCATATCCCATTGTAGCCAATTTTACTTGGAGGATAAAAAGTTAGCTTAGAATAACTTCCTCTAGGGGGTTCAGGATTATTCTTTGATGTAGTGTTTGGAGGGGTTCCATAATTGTTAAGAGGGGTAGAGGTAGTCAATGGTTGTTTTTTTCCCCTATTTATCAGAGGATGTCTTCAAAAATTGTTGGAATGCTTGAATCTCATCAAGAATATTCTCAGTCTCATTATCCTTTTGAAAAGGGAATTGAAAAGTTTCCACCATATGCACTTGGTCAGATGGTTTAGAATCAGAAGAATTTGTAGTAACATCTTTATTTGAAACCACTTCAAATGTGTCAAATTCTTCTTTAAAAGCTTCAAAGGCTTTACAAAACCCAATGAAATCAATCTCACCATGCTTGGAAGTAGCATGTACCCTATAGTAATCTGGTAAGGCAATATCACTAAGGTTTATATCTATATTCTTTTTGTTATAGGAAGGCTCATTAACTTTGCTATTATAGAAATTGTCATTTTGAAACCTCTTCCCAAGCCTGTTAAACTTTTGGAAAGTGAAGTTCCTTCCAGAGTTGTCATTATCATTACCAATTTTTTTTTTCAATTTCAAAAAATTAGTGCTAAGCTTCTATACCATTTTTAATAGAGACTCATTCTCATTTTTTGGAACCTCAACATTTTGACCTTGGTTATTATTAATGCCATTGATAAGCACTAAAGCCTTCTGGTCATTATCATGAAATCCATTGGTAACTTAATGGCTTATGAAACCTAAATTTTTATTACGGACAACATGAATAGTAGGCAATAAATTCAAATCAGGGAATTTGTTTAATACTAGAGTATTTTGGTTATTATTTGGGAAAAGGTTTAATTCCACCATTTGAGGATTAACATTTGGGATAGAATAAGCCATCTATCCTTGGGGTTGCATTTGATCACTAATAACCACTGCTTCAAAATAGGCATGAGCCAATGTGATGATAATTGGAAGGTCTCTCTTCAAAAACATAGAAGTCATGGGGTCAATAACATCTTTATAAACCTCCAAAGCTAAAGTTTCATTAGGTTTATATGGATCCATGGTTTGACTAAACATCTTTTGGAACCTAGAATTAAAGGACCTAATAAGTTCACTTGTATCTCTCTTAATATTTTTAAATCAATGATAGATGACACAAGGGCTTATGATCTTTCCAAATTGATCAATAAAAATAGTGTCAGAGTTATTCCATGAGATAATACAATGGTCATGAAAATTAAGGATCCATTCATATGCAACATATTTAAAAGTAAATGGGAACAAAATACATGTTACATCTTCATGAATAACATTTAATAATCTTAATTTAGCTTTGAAATATTTAACATGTTCTTTAGCAGTTGTAATACTAGTTAGACTAAATATTAGAAAAAAAAATTAGGATTATGTGGTAAATCATGAACTACACCTATTATATTGATATGGGAACTTCCAATCCATGCCATGTTTGGATGAAGATCAAGCATAGGAATCCCTTACAAAGGTGATGATGGTAGAGATTTATAATACCTGCACTTACCTCTATCTTTCTTAATCCTTCTATGGATTTCTAGTTCGAGCAAGGGTTCTCTAGTCTTTAAATGTGATCTGGTCCTAATCCTTGGTAATTTCATCTTGAAGATTAAGGATCATGTTTTGAAACATGGTGTAACACATTAATTTCTAAATAATGACAAATATTATGCACACTAAACTTATTTTTCAAAAATTTATTCATAAAAGGACAAAGAAGATCAATCTTTAACTAAACAAGTTCAAAGATGTATTGACTTATGCAAAGATGGCCAATCTTTACAACTTATGACTCAAATAAACCTCTTATTGTCAAAGAATTGTCAATTTTGAATAAAATAATCCATCCTAACTCCAAATACTAATAAATTCTTAGCAATAAAAGCCATATTTCCACAAAGGTCACCAATATATACATAATTTATGCTAAAAGAAACATAATCACGTAAAATGTAGAGTAATTTTGACCAAAGACACCTGAAAGATATTAAATATATTTCATGAGCCCTCCTTCTAGCACTAGTAGGGATTCTCTTGTTGATGCTTTGAAATGCACCACAAGTGCTCTTTAGTGTTGATGAACACTACTCATTTTAGGATTTGAAAAATCCAAGGCATGAGTTGTAGTTTGTGACAATTTAATGATGTCTATGGTGGAAATAGAAGTAGAGTATGAGAAATGTCCACAATATTTGTTTGAATTAGTGGTTGGGAGCCACTAGGGTTTAAATATTTAGATATTCAATAGTTTATGATGAATTAAAAGCTAAACTAAATGACTATTAACAATGATCTTTAAGCTAGAGTGAATCTTGATAAAAAAGAATAAGAAAAGAGAAGGGTAAATTAAGAAAGAAACATGATTGTAGGTTTTCATCTCAAATATTATGACAAAATTATAATTACTTTGAGTACATTTAAACCAATTTATGTTATAAAATAGCATAAGCTGAAATTATATCAAAAATAAGGAAAAATTCAAAGGAAAAATATGAATTATAAGTAAGAACCAAATTTACTTTAAATATTTGCTATTATGATCTGAAGAACCCAAATACATCCAAATATAGAGAAAATAAAACAAAGTATACTTGAGATCTTTACAGTCAATTTAGCACTTAGCACAAATTAACAACCCTATGACAAATAATGTAACTTAAAACAAGAAGAATCATTTAAATTCAAGATAACTATATGAAATTGAGAGGTAGCATGGACATTCAACCAAACTATACAAATAATCTTTTCAAAATTCCTTAGTTGTATTAAATGCTCTTGGCATACAATTGCTCAAAAACTCTCCCTTAAAAATGGTAACCATCTAACTATTTATAGAAAACATAGGTAGTTAACCAATTAACTTTAAAAATATCCAAATGTAGATGAGGACAATTGTCCTTGATATAAATATTCAATGTGGAAGGTCATATGTCAACTTGACAAGAAAGAGTATATGCTAACATACTAGAATATATTTTACAAAAAGAATATTCTTTAGGAATTTCATTATTGGGACCTTCAATTAGCCCTATTTGAGTAAGTCTTTCACCTTGGTATATTTCTCCTTGATTAGTTCAAAATCCATTGCATGCTTCATTAGATAATCCTCTTCTTGATCTACTAACTTGTCAAATTCATTATCAACTTGAGATATAAGTTCCTTGATACATTGTGCTTCTACAATTTGCTTTCCTATAGAAATAATGATATCAAGGATCTTCTAGTTGTCCTTATATGAATGAACTTTGTTGTCTCTGATGCCCTAGATGTGAACACCAACCTTTTTATTGAATTATTCATCACTAATCAAGCCTATAGTAGTGGTTTAAGAAAGGTTATCTAATAGATTCCCTAGAAGTTTCTCAATATGGGTTACTAAGCCTATGTATTTCTTGATGAAGTCATTGAAATCATAACTCTAGGTGATCAAATCCTCTTGTTTATCCATCAAAACTACCATGAATATGTCTAGATGTCTATGTTTGATAATCTTGAAATCCAATGCCTATTTTGTCTTATGTACCTTGATGAGCTCCTCCATCTAAGCTTGAGAATTTTTCCATTAAGTGATTAAGTCTTATCCCATCTCAATTTGATGTTTTAAAGTACCCAATCTAAGATTTATGCTTTTAAAATTGTCAAATTCATCCATCACATATTTATTCAACACTTGCAATACATCCTCAGGAACTGAAAGGAGGACTTGATCTTATAAATATCATTTTTCTTTCTCCAAGTTGAGAATCCTATGTTTTATTCCCTAAACTCTACCCAAGGTCATGGTTAACTGGGCCAGTACCATACTAGCTACATCTTCTTTAAATATAGGATGCTCCCTTATTGCTTGCCATGGAATAGGAGTCAAACCTACAAATTGTTCCACCTTCTATGTTAGGATTGTGGAGCTAAAAGCTTCACTGATGCAAATAGGAGAGGAGGTTGCTGAAGGTTGCTGAGTTGCAGAGAAGTTGGGGTCGGTCTGATCAGCCGACGTCGGTGGGAGAGCATAGAGAAGCAACCGATGTCGGTCATATATCGGCCGACGTCGGTCACCTCCAGGCAGACAGGGACCGACGTCGGTCGCCTGTGTGGTTCGACTGCGAGCTAATTATGGGCAGTTAGCTAACGAACCAAGTGTTTGCATGATCAGGGCTAATTATAGACTGGGAGCTGCAGATCTAATTATTGTAATTAGATGTCTAATTATTGTTTGGATGAGATCTATATAATAGACTCATGGTTGTATTGGAAAAGTGTGCTAGGGAGTAAGAGAGCATAATTATAAGCTCCTTCTGTGTGTGAGGTAGAGCAATGGTGCGTTCCTCCTAGTGCCTCAGTACCAGGTGTGTTGGTGCTAGATTGGAGAGCCAGCTGGATTCTTCAAGAGTGTAGGATCTTGGTCACAGTTGCATGGCCTATATAGGAGATCTACATGGTAAGTAAGATCGTTGATCTGCAGGTGTATGTGTGTGCAAGGTCGAGGTTCACAGGGGAATAGAACCATTGTTTGATTTGCAGGTGTGCAAGGTCATATAGATAGCAACACAACAGGGAGCAGTATCAGGCAGGATCTACTTGGAGTACAGGTGTGTACTCGGATAGAGCAGAGAGGAAGGCAAGGGAGTTCCTTCCATAAGTATGGTCTGTTGAAATTGTAGGTTGTTGCAGATTCATGAGAGATCTACTTGAAGTACCTTGAGTACTTGTGGAGCACGTGGAGTGCTTGTGGAGTGCGTGGAGTGCTTGTGTTGTGCGTGGAGCACGGGAGGTGAACACCAACTCTGTATTTTGAGTTGGGTGTTGGGACCTGTGAGAGGGAGAGCTATGGGGAGGAGAATTACTATTCACTTGAGGTGTGGGAAACCTCTGTAAGGTGGTGGAGAAGAAGTGGCATCTTCTTTATTGTATTCTTTTCTGTATAAAGTGTTAATACAATTTGTGTATTGTCTCTCATATCATGTGTTATTCTGAATTCTAGTTACTTGGTGAATCTGGGTAATTTCCGCATATTAAGTTGCTTGGTTTGGTAATCAAATTGTGTGCTTCCGGTTTATTCTCCCAACAAGTGGTATCAGAGCAAGGTTGTTGGCTCATAGCTTGATACCAATAAGTGGTATCAGAGCTAAGGTTGGAGGAAGCAGGTTTTGTGTTTGGTTACAGGGCACTCTCAGGGGTTTTTGATTGAGTGGGAGTAGAGCAATAGCAGATCAAAGTAAGCCAGGCGGCCAACACACAGGGGTTGATGAAGGTCATGCAGGTCCCAGGTTTGGAGATATGGCTAATTTCTTCAGAAGATTGGGTGATGAGAGATGCACAAGAACTCTCACAGCGAATGCACTTGAATTAACTGGTGGTAAGAAAACAGGTATCCTTTATCTACTTGTTTATATTACTGATTCTTCTTTTGTTGCAGAGACGTGGCTTCATAGGCTTGGTCACATGAGCAGGAAGGAGATGCATGTTCTTAAGCAGAAGACAGATATATTTGACAGGCTTAAGAACTGGAAAGCCTTGGTGTTTATGGAGGAGATGGCAGACAGAACCCAGTGGATGTGGCTAGATACTTCTGAGCAGGGCAGTTTGGACATGGGTTTTGATTCAAAGAAACTCATGGGTAAAAAGTCATCACTCACAGGTGAACACAGGTACCGATGTCGGTCAGAAGGAACCAGCATCAAACAGACAGGTGCCGATGTCGGTCATGTGCAGACCGAAGCCGGTGATGTCGGGCAGGGTAAGACTGACGTCAGTCAGGAGATCGACGTCGGCAACATGTAAGACCGATGTCGATCAGAGGATCGATGTCAGCAGCAGAGACACCAGCGCTGGCAGGTTGTTTGTTAGGTACAGACGCATGGAACTGATGTCGGTCAGATGCAGACTGTGGGGTGACCGAGGTCGGTCACTGTAATGGATTTTGGGTGGACAGCAAGCTGTCAAGGAGTCTCAAACACCCATACGGAGGACTGAAGGCGTAAGTAGGCCCTCAAATTCGTTGTTCCTCTTCTTTATACATGTTGCTGATTATAGAGTAGGAAGGATCTAGGAAACAGGTGTGAGCTTGGCATGGATGAGGATGTGATTCCTTGGAGGAGAACCAGACAGGTGTGTTTTGGTAGAGATGCCAGCAGGTATGAAAGCACAGAGATGAATGGATACCTTAGTAGAAGAATATAGAGAATGGATACGTGAGACAGAAGATCAGGTATATGGTCTTGAGGAGCTGCATGATAGTGGTACAGGTTTTGACAGGTGGAGGACGAAGCATGGCTTCAGTCAATGTCAGGGTAACTACTGTGGTTTTGTCTTACTAGGTGGATGATGAGTCATGACATCATTCTATTACTGTATGTGGATAGTATGCTAGCTAGCAGGGGTGTACATACAAGGTTTTGCTGAGCTAAGGGTAAGATTAGTTCAGTGGCATGTCAGGGGGAGTTTGGAGCAACGGAATTCTTTGACATGGGAGGCATGGAGATCACAGGTTGATTTTGTCTCGAGTGGGAGCTGATGTGAATCAGGTGTTGGCGAGGTTCGGGATGTAGAACCGGAGCACACTAAGGGCTGGACAGGTACAGTGTCCAAAATCACATGAGGTCTGGTATAGACCTGAGTATTCCCATGCAGTGGGAGCTGTCAGAGAGTTAGGAGCCAATTCAGGGAAGTGGGTTCTCAGGTTTTCTGAGAGGGACCGGTAGTAGGTGTTGCTATGCAGGGTCAGGACTTCACTACAGGTGTTGTAGGTTCAGATGTGGCAGGGTACTCGGATGACAGGTGGTACACCACGGGATGTGTGGTGGGTTGTCTTCAGGGGGGAGCTTGAAGAGGGATACAAACCAGGAAATAGATTAGACAGAGTATAGGTACAGGTACAGTGAAGCTATTTATCTCCAAGTGGGAGATTGTTAGGATTGTGGAGCTAAAAGCTTCACTAATGCAAATAGGAGAGGAGGTTGCTAAAGGTTGCTGAGTTGCAGAGAAGTTGGGGTCGGTCTGATCAGCCGACGTCGGTGGGAGAGCATAGAGAAGCAACCGACGTCGGTCATATATCGGCCGACGTCGGTCACTTGTGTGGTTCGACTGTGAGCTAATTACAGGTAGTTAGCTAACGAACCAAGTGTTTGCATGATCAGGGCTAATTATAGACTGGGAGCTGTGGATCTAATTATTGTAATTAGATGTCTAATTATTGTTTGGATGAGATCTATATAATAGACTCATGGTTGTATTGGAAAAGTGTGCTAGGGAGTAAGAGAGCATAATTATAAGCTCCTTCTGTGTGTGAGGTAGAGCAATGGTGCGTTCCTCCTAGTGCCTCAGTACCAGGTGTGTTGGTGCTGGATTGGAGAGCCAGCTAGGTTCTTTAAGAGTGTAGGATCTTGGTCACAGTTGCATGGCCTATTTAGGAGATCTACATGGTAAGTAAGATCGTTGATCTGCAGGTGTATGTGTGTGCAAGGTCGAGGTTCACAGGTGAATAGAACCGTTGTTTGATTTGCAGGTGTGTAAGGTCATATAGACAGTAACACAACAGGGAGCAGTATCAGGCAGGATCTACTTGGAGTACAGGTGTGTACTCGGATAGAGCAGAGAGGAAGGCAAGGGAGTTCCTTCCATAAGTATGGTCTGTTGAAATTGCAAGTTGTTGCAAATTCATGGGAGATCTACTTGAAGTACCTTGAGTACTTGTGGAGCACGTGGAGTGCTTGTGGAGTGCGTGGAGCACTTGTGTTGTGCGTGGAGCACGGGAGGTGAACACCAACTCTGTATTTTGAGTTGGGTGTTGGGACCTGTGAGAGGGAGAGCTTTGGGGAGGAGAATTACTGTTCACTTGAGGTGTGGGAAACCTCTGTAAGGTGGTGGAGAAGAAGTGGCATCTTCTTTATTGTATTCTTTTATGTATAAAGTGTTAATACAATTTGGTATTGTCTCTCATATCATGTGTTATTCTGAATTCTAGTTACTTGGTGAATCTGGGTAATTTCCGCATATTAAGTTGCTTGGTTTGGTAATCAAATTGTGTGCTTCCGGTTTATTCTCCCAACAAGTGGTATCAGAGCAAGGTTGTTGGCTCATAGCTTGATACCAACAAGTGGTATCAGAGCTAAGGTTGGAGGAAGCAGGTTTTGTGTTTGGTTACAGGGCACTCTCAGGGGTTTTTGATTGAGTGGGAGTAGAGCAACAGCAGATCAAAGTAAGCTAAGAATGGAGGAGTTGAAAAGCACAGATGGTCACTCACGGTCCTATGGAAAGAAAGAGCAGGTAAAAGATTATTGTTGGTTGGTAGCAAATCAGCATGAAGAAACTGAAGAAGCAGATGTTGCAGGTGTTATTGCACAGGATGTTCTTGGAGGTTTCTTGGATAAAGTTGAATCTTGGATAAAAGATTCGGTTGCCTATTTCCATGCAGCCCTAGGCAGAGGAGCTGGTAAGCCTTGCCAAAGAATTGGCAAAGGGGAAGTGAAGCTGAAATTGCAGGCGGCCAACACACAGGGGTTGATGAAGGTCATGCAGGTCCCAGGTTTGGAGATATGGCTAATTTCTTCAGAAAGATTGGGTGATGAGAGATGCACAAGAACTCTCACAGCGGATGCACTTGAATTAGCTGGTGGTAAGAAAATAGGTATCCTTTATCTACTTGTTTATATTACTGATTCTTGATTTGTTGCAGAGACGTGGCTTCGTAGGCTTGGTCACATGAGTAGGAAGGAGATGCATGTTCTTTAGCGGAAGACAGATATATTTGACAGGCTTAAGAACTAGAAAGCCTTGGTGTTTATGGAGGAGATGGCGGACAGAACCCAGTGGATGTGGTTGGATACTTCTGAGCAGGGCAGTTTGGACATGGGTTTTGATTCAAAGAAGCTCACGGGTAAAAAGTCATCACTCACAGGTGAACACAGGTACCGATGTCAGTCAGAAGGAACCAGCATCGAATAGACAGGTGCCGATGTCGGTCATGTGCAGACCGAAGCCGGCGATGTCGGGCAGGGTAAGACTGACGTCGGTCAGGAGACTGACGTCGGCAGCATGTAAGACTGATGTCGGTCAGAGGATCGACGTCGGCAGCAGGGACACCAGCGCTGGCAGGTTGGTAGTCAGGTACAGACACATGGAACTGACGTCGGTCAGATGCAGACTGTGGGGTGACCGAGGTCGGTCACTGTAACAGATTTTGGGTGGACAGCAAGCTGTCAAGGAGTCTCAAACACCCATACGGAGGACTGAAGGTGTAAGTAGGCCCTCAAATTCGTTGTTCCTCTTCTTTATACATGTTGTTGATTGTAGAGCAGGAAGGATCCAGGAAACAGGTGTGAGCTTGGCATGGATGAGGATGTGATTCCTTGGAGGAGAACCAGACAGGTGTGTTTTGGTAGAGATGCCAGCAGGTATGAAAGCATAGAGACGAACGGATACCTTAGTAGAAGAATAGAGAGAACGGATACGTGAGACGAAAGATCAGGTATATGGTCTTGAGGAGCTGCAGGACAGTGGTACAGGTTTTGACAGGTGGAGGACGAAGCATGGCTTCAGTCAATGTCAGGGTAACTACTGTGGTTTTGTCTTACCAGGTGGATGATGAGTCATGACATCATTCTATTGCTGTATGTGGATAGTATGCTAGCTAGCAGAGGTGTACATACAGGGTTTTGCTGAGCTAAGGGTAAGATTAGTTCAGTGGCATGTCAGGGGGAGTTTGGAGCAGCGGAATTCTTTGACATGGGAGGCATGGAGATCACAGGTTGATTTTGTCTCAAGTGGGAGCTGATGTGAATCAGGTGTTGGCGAGGTTCAGGATGCAGAATTGGAGCACACTAAGGGCTGGACAGGTACAGTGTCCAAAATCACACGAGGTCTGGTATAGACCTGAGTATTCCCATGCAGTGGGAGCTGTCAGAGAGTTAGGAGCCAATTCGGGGAAGTGGGTTCTCAGGTTTTTTGAGAGGGACTGGCAGTAGGTGTTGCTATGCAAGGTCAGGACTTCACTACAGGTGTTGTAGGTTTGGATGTGGCAGGGTACTCGAATGACAGGTGGTACACCACGAGATGTGTGGTGGGTTGTCTTCAGGGGGGAGCTTGAAGAGGGATACAAACTAGGAAACAGATTAGATGGAGTACAGGTACAGGTACAGTGTAGCTATTTATCTCCAAGTGGGAGATTGTTAGGATTGTGGAGCTAAAAGCTTCACTGATGCAAATAGGAGAGGAGGTTGCTGAAGGTTGCTGAGTTGCAGAGAAGTTGGGGTCGGTCTGATCAGCCGACATCGGCGGGAGAGCATAGAGAAGCAACTGACGTCGGTCATATATCGGCCGACGTCGATCACCTCCAGGTAGACAGGGACCGACGTCGGTCGCCTGTGTGGTTCGACTGTGAGCTAATTACGGGCAGTTAGCTAACGAACCAAGTGTTTGCATGATCAGGGCTAATTATAGACTGGGAGCTGCGGATCTAATTATTGTAATTAGATGTCTAATTATTGTTTGGATGAGATCTATATAATAGACTCATGGTTGTATTGGAAAAGTGTGCTAGGGAGTAAGAGAGCATAATTATAAGCTCCTTCTGTGTGTGAGGTAGAGCAATGGTGCGTTCCTCCTAGTGCCTCAGTACCAGGTGTGTTGGTGCTGGATTGGAGAGCCAGCTGGGTTCTTCAAGAGTGTAGGATCTTGGTCACAGTTGCATGGCCTATATAGGAGATCTACATGGTAAGTAAGATCGCTGATCTGCAGGTGTATGTGTGTGCAAGGTCAAGGTTCACAGGTGAATAGAACCATTGTTTGATTTGCAGGTGTGCAAGGTCATATAGACAGCAACACAATAGGGAGCAGTATCAGGCAGGATCTACTTGGAGTACAGGTGTGTACTCGGATAGAGTAGAGAGGAAGGCAAGGGAGTTCCTTCCATAAGTATGGTCTATTGAAATTGCAGGTTGTTGCAGATTCATGGGAGATCTACTTGAAGTACCTTGAGTACTTGTGGAGCACGTGGAGTGCTTGTGGAGTGCGTGGAGCACTTGTGTTGTGCGTGGAGCACGGGAGGTGAACACCAACTCTGTATTTTGAGTTGGGTGTTGGGACCTGTGAGAGGGAGAGCTTTGGGGAGGAGAATTACTGTTCACTTGAGGTGTGGGAAACCTCTGTAAGGTGGTGGAGAAGAAGTGGCATCTTCTTTATTGTATTCTTTTCTGTATAAAGTGTTAATACAATTTGGTATTGTCTCTCATATCATGTGTTATTCTGAATTCTAGTTACTTGGTGAATCTGGGTAATTTCCGCATATTAAGTTGCTTGGTTTGGTAATCAAATTGTGTGCTTCCGGTTTATTCTCCCAACATTCTAAAAGGTAAACTCCTCGGTACCAACAATAACCTTCTTGGTCACTACTCTCTCAAGAGTTGATGTATCTAGATTAAAAATGACCTAAGGGTTAGACTCTTTTACCTATGTCTATTTAAGAATGTCTACATTTAAACTCCAAAAGGCTCCTAGGGTGTCAATCCCTTGGCTTTCCTTGTTGTGAAGGATCTAGATACTTCTCTCTACTTATCTGTTCATAATATCCTAAATCCAAGGCTTGACATTATCCTAAACATCCATGTCAAATTGAGTCAAAGCTAATTAAGGAAAAAGAGATGGGATTTTATACAACTTCCCATAAATAAACCAATCAAGAATAATTATTCCATAAATAGTATTCTCATCACTGAAGAGGTTAATTTTACTAGTAGGGTGAGTGAAAGTTAACCTAGGATTTTTTTTAAAGCCAAAGGAACTAAGGCCAATTCTACCTATCTCTTTCCTCCATCTAATGGAATTAATTATTTGGTTGATTCCTCAGATGGATCCTCTTATTTATCAAAACCATAGGTATTTGTGATGTTAATAAGGACACTTTCCACTATTTCTCTAGTTTCCAAAGTAATCATGCTAATAACCTTTACTGGGGAAGAAGGCCTTGGTGGGGATGCCTAAATTTAAGGAACTTCACTAGGTCTATGCTCTATGTTGGACTCCTAAATCACATCTTTAACTTTTCCTTTTACATCCTTAGGTTGCCCAACCTTAGGTGACTTGTCATTTCTCTTTTTTGAGGTTGAAAAGACTGTCCTCCAACATGTGGCTCTTGATGTGTAGTCCCAGATGGTCTTGACAATAAGTGATAATGTAAGGTATTTATTTGCCATATTTATCCTAAGGGATTATTATCCCTAACTAGCATATGTTCTAATTTGATGTTGTAGTTTTTAACCCTAGACAAGACATCTTCAAAGTTCCTTTCCTTTGTGTAAATACCATCTCCCACACTTAGTTGATTCTTATACTCAATCTTTGGGAAATTTTTATCCTTAATAGGGTTAGCCACTTTATCATTGGGGTCCCACATCTTAAGATCATCCAGTTGAAAATCAAGAGTTCCTGTGCACCACCATAATCTTCATCTATTTCCAATCCTTGATTACAATTCTACCAATTTCCAATGGAAAGGGATGAACCTGAGCCTTCTTATTCTTCTTGCATATCTAATCTATTGCTTGGATTATTTGATAAGCAATTTCTTACTATGCAAGCTTACTGGGAACATATATAGGTAATCTATATGGCTGGACCATGATTCCTTCTATCCTTATTATAGTGTAATCTAGATAAATCCACACATCCCCTATGGTCTCTACTTGTCTTTTGATTAGAGGATGAAGCCTGGGCTTAGGGATATTAGTGATTGCCTCAAAAATGACTAGGAACATACCATCACATATGAATTTCATGTGATTCTTGTATTTGAAAATATGCAATTTAGAGTAATGATGGGAAATGGTAATTTTACCATCTGGGGACCAATTTCAGATGCCAAGAAAATTAATAGAGGCTAAGAGTGAATCCAAGAGGTAAAAAATCATAAATAATTTCTTAGAGGTCTTTCTCTTGATGGCTATCAACTCTTTGGCCAAGAAAAAACTTATTAAGTCTTCAATAGGAGGTATTAAGCTCTAATCCAACATGCAATGGACATAATATACCTAGACCTTACTCAAATAAGTTATATAAGATACACCAAAGGCTCTATTCAATAAGGTCAAAGGTACCCTAATGCCCTCCCTAAATTGGGAAATAGGAATCTCACCATTAGGGGTCCTAAAAACATGGGAACCTTGGATTAACCAAGGTGAGAGGACTAAATCCAAGTTTTGGGAATTTGTCCATTCTCTCAAGGATGGGAGATCAACATGAGGTAAAGGGAACTTATATTAATCCTCAAAGTCTATGGGAGCTATACATGTAACTTTATTGATACTTCATGAATAATCCATTCTCCATCTATTTTTTAGCCAACAAAAATAAGGACAAGAAGGTCAATTCAATGTGTTACCTCTAGTTTAGTAGCCACATGGTGAAGGCCTACTATCTAAATTGATACTAGGTATTTATATATTTGGTGTATCATAGCATTCCTCATTTCCTCCTAGGAAATTGGTTACAACTCCTCTATAAAGAATAATAATTTAGACTAATTTATAATTCCATGATTTAAGGCTATTAAATCTAATTACGTGTCTTTAAACACCCTTCCTTCACTATCTAAAGTTAGATAAAGCTCTACTTCAATTTTCATCTATTCCCTACCTACCACCATTGATAACATTAAATTATAGTTAATGAAAAAAATATATCACTAAGGCACTTGATTTGAATTCAAGTTGCACTTAATTTGATTGCTATGTGATCAATTGAACTAACTTAAGTCCTTTATAGAGGGTTCAAGGTTTTTTATGTTTAATGGAAAAAATATCCAACTCTTGATTTCATATGTGCTTCAAGTTTGATGGGGCCTCATTCTCATGTCTTCTACATTATCAAGAATATTTTATCTTTCATTTTGATCTTCCATACCTACATGGAGATTATGTGGTAGGGTTTCATACCTTTCACAACAAATTTCATAAATGCTAGTTGAAGGCTAGCTGTTAGCTTTCAAAAGTCATCTTTATTTTGCTTTGAAAAACCAAATCTAGGTCCTTGCATTTCATTGGTCTCTTGATATTTAAGCTCACTAATTATTCCATGTGTCAAGCTTGTGAGGCCTTTGAAAATTTCTCAAATTCATCACACTATTAGATCAAATCCAGTGAGCAAGCTATCACCATTGGATCTTGGCTAGGGCCAGATCATTAATTATATACCTAAAAGGACTTTAGGCTTGATGCATTGTTGGATCAAATCTAATGAACAAGTGATCACCATTAAATCCTACAAGATTATTACCTTTTAATTAGTTCCATGATTATATAAATCTTAGGCTTAAAAACATCATTTAGAATTTTATGTTAAAAAAACACAAAATGATTTAGGCTAAGATCTTTATATAATAGGTTTGTCTTTGTAAAAATCTAGGAATTTATTCAAAGGTTTTTTTAGAAATGCCCCATTTGATTAGGATTTAAAAATTATCTAAGTTAAATTTGATGGGTTTAGTCACATCAAATACGTCTTCGTAGATGTCAAATGATAGTAGTGAACTTGTCAAATTTAAGACAATGGAATTTATTAATCTAATAACTGAATGCCACATGTAAATCCCTCAAGAGTGCCCAAGGCTTTAGGGATTATCTAGGTTAAATTTTATGGGTTTGGTCATGTCAATTACATCCTCATAGATGTCAAACGATGGGATTAAACCTATCAAATTTAAGATAATGGAATTTATTGATCCAATAATTAAATACCATGTGTAAAGCCCTCAAGAGTTCCCAAGGCTTTAGGGATTATCTAGGTTAAATTTGATGGGTTTGGTCACTTCAAATACATCCTTGTAGATGTCAAATGATGGGAGCAAACTTGTCAAATTTAAGACAATGAAATTTATTGATCCAATAACTAAATTCCATGTGCAAATCCCTTGGGAGTTCTTAAAGCTTCAGCTTTAATTTGCACAATTAGATTAAAACCTATGATCAAGTGATCACCATTGGATCCTTACTGGGGCCTAAATCATTAATTATATGCCTTTATAAAATACTTTGATCTTGATGCATCATTGGATTAAATCTAGTGAACAAGCGTAAAGTGTTTGATCTACAAAAGCACATGAACTTTAAGTTAAAACCTAATCATGCATAAAATTTCTCACTAGATTTTTTAATGAATGTTTAAATTCAAACCCCTAGGCTTTACTATTTGGGAACCTTGAATTCTTCCATGGAACCTATAATTAATCACATTAAATATGATTATATAGAAATATTAATCTATAAAATATGATCATAATTAGATACAACAAAGCTCATGTCGTTTTTAAAGATTGACTTGCCTTTAAAATTCAAGATCAAACAATCCTTCACACTTATTCAAAAATATTGAGGTTCTAGAAACAATCATAGGGGTCCCATTTAAAAAAAATAAAGATGGGGGAGGGTGTTGGTCTCAACAGTTACTATTGGCAATTTGCCCTGTCAAGGCCAAATTCCACCCCTTATAATTTGAAATTTCTCATGGATACTGTTAATAGCCTCTACAAGGTAGTCTACTAGGTGTATTTTGACTAATAATGATGTTTTTGGGCCTTTAAATGATAAATTAGAGTAATAAAACTTTTAAAACATATAATTACCTTTAAATATTTTCATTTTTTATGTTGTTAGCCTTAGTCATAAAGTTTCATGCCTTGAAAATACATTTTCATGTAATTAAAAGGCATATTTTGTCCTCAAAAGGCTCCCACATATTAAATTTAGCCCCAAAAATCATGTAAAAATACTTAACACTTATTATATCATGGTGCTTTACTCATGGTCATCCTTGTCTTGCCCTAAAATTGGCATTTCAAATCTTAATTTTGGATAAATTACAAAGAAAGAGCTATTTTCAAGTAGTTTTCATGCAAGGTATGGATTTTTACAATCCATTCTATACAATAGAGCTCAATATAAAGAATAATAAGACATGGTAGGTGTTATATAATAAATTTAAGGCAAAATTATTCAAAACAGGCCCAAAACTAGTTCCATCCAGTCATATTCCTTATTTGCACATAAGGAGAGCCCTTTAGGTTTGTGGGTGGTATGACCTTGAGAGGGAAAACAAAGGTCTAAAATTTTGGTCAGATAAATTAGTCTCAAAATACTTCTATTTATGGTAAGTGGTTCTCAATTTGATCATCTCTCCTTCATGAATCATCCCTTTGAAGTCTAGGCACTCATTACAGCTCCTTCATACAAGTAGACAGTCAGTTTTAAGTGTTTTTTCTCTTCATCTGAGCATCATGGTAGGAAAATTCAAGTTTGAAAGGTTTATTAGGATATTATCCAAATTTTTATGGAATTATTCAATTCATTTCCACATGTGTGAGGTTAAAATAGATGTCAAGAAGATAAAAGAGTGGAATTCTATAGTCTACAAACATATCAAGAAGAATTGTATGGTCCAAGAGAGAGAAAAGGTTTCAGAGATTTTTTGAATTATTATTTGATAAAGTATCCTTCATGTTCATATGTTCCTCATGTAATATTATCAAAGGTTTCATGAAGATTCATAGCCAAGAAGATCTTTAATGGATCTCAAGAGTCCTCAATAAGTCACTATTTAGCATATTTTAAGGTTTCTTAGCATTTGTTAAGGATCTTAGTAGACTTTTCGGTTTTAATTTCACCCTATTATGATCCTTAAAAGGCCTCCAAATTGATATGTGTGTTATAATATATGCCTATGTATACATAAGACCTTCAAAGTGGTTTTTAGATTTCCCTTTCATTCTCTAATCACCCCATTTTGATTCATCTCCATCCTCACTATCTTAAACTACCATTTATCATTGTAATAAATCTCCTTTCCACCCTCCATTCATGGTTTTCCATCTTCCTTTCCCTTCATCCCCCCTTCCACTCATCTCCATTTCATGAATCCACTACCAAGGAAAGGTCAAGAGTGTTTAGAGCATCATAGACATACAAATCTAACATAGGACCTTAAGACATTACTAAACTGAGGTGAAATTACCATTTATAGTCATAAAGAAACATAGTCAAGACTTTTTCATGAAAATACAGAGAAGGAAGGGTCTACAAGATGTCTTATTCAAGATCTTGGCTCAAAGTGTCTCATCAAGTTAAAAAATATTGGAAGGAAAGGATCATATCCATGTTTGGTGACCTCCCCAAGGTCAAATTCAGACTCTATGTATACAATATGACTTCATACAATCACCTACAATTGAGAAAGGACATAATCTTTGTGAAGGTTTGGTCATGACATCAATGTATGATTGAAGGTTGGAAATAAATGAAGGGTTATTAATACAAATATGACTTCATTAATGTAATAATCCCAAGTAGGTAGCCATAAACTTTCAAGTGTATCAAAGGACACCTACAGGCCTATTTTTAGGTCATAACCTATAGTATGTAAGGGTCTTGGTAGTCTTAAGGCCTATCAAGTTGAAAAAAAGAATAGTTGGAATTGCCAAGTGCATAAGATGCTATAAGATTGGTAACCTTAATATAGAGATTAATTAAAATACATTTCTAAGTTCTTGAATAGCTCAAGAAGCACAAAAAGAGACCTACATTTAGCTTCAAGGATAGTCATAAGCCAAAGAGAGAATAATGTAATGAATAAAATTTCAAGGAGGTTGACATTAAAATAATGTTGTTAGGACTATGAATATCATATCATGACAAGTAAAGGTCTCTTGAACCTCTCTTGTTAATTTTTTCAAGCTCTCCAAGCATCCTCAAACCATGTCACAATCTATATAAAGGACATGTCATCAAGAAACACCGTCAAGTACATAGTGAGGGAAAGAACTATTTTCAAGAAGATGATGGTAGTATGAAGGAGATAATGTTGAAATGAAGTGGCTATAGGATTTGAATTAAAATCATACTATAAAGGAGAACCAAACTTATTTTTGGTCATTTCCATTAAAACACCACCTACAATTGGGTAAAATACTTTTCATGCATGTTGACAGTTAGTCTCGAGACAGTGAAGTCTTGTCATGATTATTTGGGTTCATAAGGTTTTTGGCATGTTTGTAAAATATAAGAACATGGTGTGATGATTTCTATTAGACATTGAAGCTCTAATGGTACAAAATAATTAGTCATACACCTCATAATGTACACCTACATCCACAAGAACATATTCATATCTCCAAGCTTAGGGAGGATCAGGGCAATATAATCCATGATGGAGTTTCATGGTCTAATGATAGAGATTCATTTTCATGGGAAGTTATATTGACCAAATTTGACTTTTAGGTCAAATTGGGGCACCCCTAGTAAAAAACTTGATTTTTAGGTCTATAAGGGGGTATATTGTATTGTCATGAGGTATTTTATAGGTCAATTGATGTCAATTAATGTTATACTAGCTTTGGTCAATTAGTTTTTAGGTCCATTTATCATTTTTATGTCATTTGATGGGTTAAAATAGTGCATTTAATGCTTTAAATGGGTTTATTTGGAAATTTTCAAGTTTTTATGGGTGATTTCATGACCCATGTGTCCAAAAATGTCTTAATTAACTAATAAAATTGAAAGTTGTAGGTTTATCAAAAGAAAAGTCAATTTTCTTAAAGAAATGGAAGAGTTTGGAACTTGTATGGCCTCCTTGGGAAGTGTGCCACTTTTTAAATGGTGAAAAGTGTCTATTTATCTTCCCCACACTAATTTACACACTTGAGTTTCTTTGGAAGTGCCATTTTTGGCCCAAAACCATTTTGTTTCATTTTTACCCTTCTTGGTAGATTGAAGTGACACTTAGGCTTTTAATTGGTACAATTAGCACAATGGGTTTCAGGTAAAACACTTATATAAGGTGATATTAAACTTAGGGAGATCCATTTTAATAGAAATAAGTTTTATTTTAGTCAACCATGCTTTATGAACCATCTATTTGAAGTTTAGCTTCCAAAATTGCCTACTAATTTGTTCACCTTTCAGGTTTTGGTCTTGTTTGGGAAAATCCATACAATCTAGTTATTGATACTATTTATAGATGATTTTTACTTCATTCCCTAACGTCTCCCATGGTTATTTTTATGTTTAAATATTATTTGGTGAACAAATCATCTCATGTTGGTAGATTAGTCTCTTTTGGATGATAAATATGTTCTCACTATCTACAGAGTTTCTCATGCTTTGAGAATAGTTTTAGGGGATGTGGAGAAGTTTACCATCATTTCTTCCATGTATCATTCACCTCCTCACCTTTAAAACTCATATTATAAATCAATATTCTATTAATGTTAGTCATACATACATATACTCACAACCTACTTGTCTAATATAATTCAGAATGTGCACCTACATAGGTTTGGAAAGGAAATCTACATTGAAATCAAGATTTTTGGACTTGATCCAATCTTTAAATTTGGAAAGGAACCATGTTAACCTTACAAGGAGGTGAAATTGTTGTCCAATTCACATACACCATACATAATTTAGATTTATTGTTTGCCTACATGTAGTTAAGAATATTTACCTTTAGGAGTGTCTCAAGATGATGTCATGTTATGGTGGGAACATTGATAGTTACTTCATCCTTCTACAAGTATTGAGAGTGCATATGAAACTTTATGAATGGTTCATTTTGATCATAAACACATGTATCATGCACACTATCTGAATTATACACTTGATGCCTATATATGGAAATATTCACCTATAGGTGGTCTTGACAGAGGGTTGAAATGGTCATTTTGGAGCATTAAAGCATAAGATAAGCCCCTATTTGAGGTCATAAAATAAGGTAAAATCATTACTAACCTTTTGAAAAGGCTAGTTTGTAATATGAATTTAAATCCATACTATATGGTCACTTGACTGTGTTCAGACCCATTTCCCCTAAATAGGCAAAATATAGGTCTAAAGGCTTTTTGTGGGCCTTTGTCATCATGTCTCCTAAGGGTTTCAATGAATCTTAATGGATAAATCTTGTAACCTATAGTATAGTTAATAAATCTAAAAAATGTGATGGTTAGAGGGTGAGTGAAGGATGAACATTTGAAGACCTAAAGTTGCTTTCAAAGCCATTAAAACCAAACAATGCAGTCTATAGGATTGTGACCCAAATACGATCTTTGCTATCCAAAGTGGAAACTTGTTCTTGATACCATAATGTGAATTTTTCATTTGGTGGAGGTAATATCCATAAGTTAAGATATCATCTAAAGGAGTGTCATACAATTCTCTACCTCCCATACATTATCTAAAGTCTGTACACTATATAAATTCATACCTATAGCTAGTCAATAGGTAGTATCTTAAATGAGTGTTATTTGAGCATTGGAAATACACTATAAATGGTTCAAATGACTTAAATAATTCCAAAAGTGAATATAAGGAAATTTTAAGGGGTATTTAAACATTATTTCAAGTTTGAAGGAGTGAAAGTGACCTACAGGCAGGGTAAAAAGACAAGGTACCTCAGTCAGGCAAGGTATGCATATAGGAAGCTAGTATTGGTGTTTTGGAATTGTTTAAAGGAATTAAAGGTAAGTAAAAATATTGATTATGATATATATACCCTATAATTCATGGAAAACCTTCAAAAAATCTCAATCAATTCAAATAATCACCTATAGTTTTCATTCTCCTCAACACAGTTGACTGTGTTGAATGAGTAGGTAGAGAGCAATACTTGGGTACCTTAATGAGGGTAAGACATGGCGTTAAATAATAAAAAAATAAATATTTTACATGGGAATAAAATAAGGTAGTGAAAATTTCCTTTAAAATCTAATCATACACTAATAAATTATAGGTGTGATGCACAGTCAAAGAATTATGTATACAGTCCAAGAATACAAGGATGGGGAAGGGTTTATAGAAACATAGGATAGTGAATGGGTTTTAGAAACATAAATCATGATGATAAAACCTTTAATACAATATAATTATTTTAAATCAAGAAAAATAAGAGCTCAAAAGGATGTAATGCACAGTCCACCTTGTATTTTCTTGCACACAGTCTTTGGCCTAAAAAGTAGTCTTAGTTTTGCAATTTTTGGAATGTCTAATAATATGATCAGAGGATAAATTTATATGTGGATAATCCTAAAAATTTTTAAAAGTCCCTACAATATCATTTTTTCTTGAGATAACAGGGGAAGTACCCCATGCTTTATCTCAAATAGGGGGTACTTTCTCATGCACAAACCCTGGCAATCTTGAGGAAATTAGTGAAAAGTGGTGACCAAAAGCTTTAAAAACCTTGTATTAAGGTTTAAATTTTTTAAAAACATTCATACAAACATGGATAACCTTGAAAAAAATAGTGAAAACAAAAAAGGTGGTCTAAACACTAGGGTTTGATGATAAACCTAAAGGGCAGGTTTAGGCCTAGTGCCTAATTGAAGAGTCACACTTATAGACCTAAAAATGGTTTATACTTTGTTTAATATTGTTTTATAGTTAAAAATTAAGGTGTATAGACTATTTAGATGAAAATAAATCAAATAGGATGACCTAAAACATAGAAGTTACAGGCAGACCTATGGACTAAGGCTTAAGCCAAGACCAAGTAGAGGAGTCATTCACAATCCTAGCATGATATAAACATTAATATAAATTTTAAAATGTTATTTGGGTTTATATATATATTTACAAGATATTTTTGTGTAGATATAACCAAGAAAATCCATTTTAGACCTCAAAACCACTCAAACTTGTGCAGAATGGAGAAACAAGCTCAATGAGACAGTTTTTGATGCTCATATCTTCCATGAGGTTATGCATGTTATTAAAAGATATTTAGGGTGGTTATTAGGGTCCCCCAAGAGTAATTTCATGTAATTTTTCTAAAATTTGGATGTGGAACTTTTATGAACAATCCTTAAGATGAAAAACTACTAAAAACCCCTTGTTAAACTTTGATGAGGACCAGTCTAGGAAGATTGAGTTGGAAATCTAGTTTAAGGGAATATTTAGCTCATGAAACCTTTTTTACCTTGTAGAGGACTAACCTAGGATAATCCACACCTTTTTGGTTGTATGTAATTGTATGGATAGAGGTAGAAAAAAGGTTTTTCTCATTATTTTATGTGTTTTACGAGCTATAAGAAGATTCAAGACATAAAACCAAGTTTTGTTGGAATATTAAGACTTATTATAACTCCCCATACTAATTTTATGCCTTGAAATAACATATAATTTCTCCAAATAGGTGATTCAACTCAACCAATCAAATCTAGCATATCACCCAAGTTAGGGAGAAGTGTGAAATATTTAAGTGGATGGCCTTTTAAGGTTCCCATAGTGATTAAAATGAATTTTAGGGTCTTTAAAAATTTCACCCACTACATTTTATGTATTTTCATGGAAAACTGAAGGTATTTTTGAGGCCAATTGTGTAGGGTGCATAAAAGAGAATTTTTTTAGATAGTAGAAGATGATGGATCACTTTCAATTGATTCTAGAAGACCCAACATGAATCCAATTAATTTATGATATACTCCCCTTCCATACCAATCATTTTAATTTCTCCTCATTAGTTATGGGGTTTTCAAATAGGCCCAATCATGAAGGCAGTTTTTCTATGCAAAAGGAGGAGTTTTGTGCCACTTTGCATAACTTTGATGACATAAATTGAAATTTTTACTTAATTAACTTTCATGGTTCATCCCATGTCCTTCTCACATGCAAAATTAACTTATTTTATCATTTGACAAGTGTCCTTGTGACCCTTGGACTTTTTTTCTTTTCTCTCTCTTTAACTCTATAAGAGTTAGCCATTTTGGCCATTATAAGGAATGTTCCACCTAAGTATGGTTAATCCATAATCATTTTTATACATTTTAATAAATTAAATTACTAATTTTTACCTATTCATGACTTTTAACAAGTGTGTTCCACTTGAATTATGAATCTTGTTTAGTGAAGATTATGGATTCCTAGCATGTGGTTCCATTCTTCCAACTTGTAAAACTTTTCTTGTAGGGCATGTGAAGTGTTTTAAGATAGGTAAAATTATGAGTGAGTTAGTATTTTAATTAGTTCCATTAAATTCCTATCATCTAATCCTCCTAGATTTTCACATTCATCCATAACCTCACAATGTAACATTGATGTGAGAAGATGAAGATTGAAGGAGTGTATGTTTTAGTTTGTTTCATGGTCTCAAGTGTAGAATGAAATTGGTTGGAAGTCATAAAAATTATTTGGTGTATCACCCCCTTAGTTTATATTTTATTTCAATTATCTATCTCCCTTTTTACCCCCTCAAAAGTTAGTTGTAGGTTCAATCCTAAGTGGTACATTAAGGGAGATAGCCCTATCTAGAGACCACCTCATTACTTAGGTTACCCACAAGCCTAGAGGTGATTATATTTCACCACTTGTATGGGGAGTGATTTTCATCTCCTCAAAGGGTACAGATTCAAGTGACAATAGTTGTTGGCATGCCTAGTGGGACTCTTGTTCCAAGAGATTGAGAGATTTTTGGTGTTGTCTCTCAATAATCAGCCTTTGGAGGTATCTATCAAAGCATTAATGGTGACTCTAAAGGCATATAAATTTGTAAAACATCCTAAACTATCCTTTTAATATTGATGGTAACATATTTATTTATGTTCTTTCTTTCAATTAAGATTCATGGCTAATTTTGGTGTTGAGATTTGTCTTACATAAGTTGGTGAAACATATCCATCTTGTCCCATTCCCTATCAATATGGAAAATTTCTTGTTTAATATTATTATGATCATTATAAATCCTATTATGAACATTTTCAACCCTATCATGAGTTGTATCAGTCCTATAACCAGCCTTCTCAATGTCTTGTTCCTAATCAACCTAATCCTTTCTCTAATCCGCCCATTCTACCTTCAAACAAGTACTTTTCGGATATTAAAGGTATATGTTGGATCTTAATACTATAAGAGGATGTGGTCAATGGATTACTAATAATTCCATCCATAAAGTGAGAAACTCATTATAGTTAGTCAATAAATAGTGGGTACCTATTGAAAGAACCAACTAGCAAAGGCTCACGAATGATATGCTAAACGTGAGTGGTTTGATTACATATTTGGAAAAGAAGATAAAAATTCATGGGAGGTAACCTTATCAAGTATATAAACCTTCATACCCACTTCCCCAAGTTTTTTATCAACCATACATGACCCCTACTCATGATCCAAATCAAGTTTATCAAACTCATCCTTTTCCCAATCATTTAGAAGAGAGATTTGAAAGAAAAAATCTTGTGTTTGAAGCTAATCTTGATAGGAAAATTGAGTTGGAAAATATGAATATGAAAAAACCCATGTTTTCATCAAAATAAGTTTAGTTCAATCCCTCATTTCCCTCTCACATTTCATCCCCATCACCTCAAAAAGAGACTCATAATTTCAATGTCCTAAATTGGAACAAGATAGTGGAGTCATAGGGAAAGAAAGAGGAAAAAGGTCTTGATAAAGAATGTGAAGTTGATAAGACTCTTGATCCTATAAAAAATCCTTCTACCATTATTCAATAAAAGGCTTCTAATCCTAACATCCTAAGCTTGAGTAAGATAGTGGAGTCATGGGGAAAGAAAGAAGATATAAACATTTTCTAAGAATGTGAAGTGGAGAATGGAATTGATATTTTGAAAGTCCCTCCCACCCTTCCTCAAGAATCTTCTTGTGTTCCTTGATATCCTTCATGCACTCAATATCTTCATGATGATTCATATGAACTTTAAGAAAAAAAATTCAAGAGAGTCTAACCAAGAAAATTGAAGAGTTAGAAGCCAAAAGGAAATTTCTAAGTCAAGAGGTGATGGAAGGTTTAGACCAAAAACAAGATCTTATGCCTAAACACACCCCATCCACCCCTCCTCAAGAAACTTTTCAAGCCCAATCAGATTGTAATGAATTGATTTTCCCATGAAAGGAAGAAAGCCAATTTATTTTATCCTAAGCTCTGCCTCCCCTTCCTCAAGAGCTTCCAAGAGAATCACCTACACTTCACTCTCAATATGATTTTGAGTTATATGTGCCACCTCTACCAACTAATTCATATTATCCACACATTATCACTCTTTCCCTTGGTGGACCTATGGTATGGGAACCTAAAAAGGATCATTTATTGACAAAAAATCAAAACTCTTGCTTGAGAGAAGTGTAACTCCTTGGTAGCCTTATTGGGCTAAGTCATCAAACTTCAAAATGCCTAGTCTTAACACCACCATGAGAGAGAAGGAGATGGAGATTTCATATTAGGTTGATGATGAAGAAGAGATGAATTCTTGTGTGGAATATCATATTTTGATGATGATGAAGGATTTTCCTTTGTTTTTCCCTTTCATGATGCTAATCAAAAGGAGGATGATGACTTCTGGCAGAGATTTAAAGACATTTGCAATGAATTTTAATGTCTCAAAGGACCTACAACTCCTTTGGAGCTCACCACAAGCAATGGTAAACAAGATGAATTTTTCCAAATTGTCATACAAGAGCAAGAAAAAATTCCACCTCACCTTTTGGAATTCAAGACAAGTTTTAATTTGCCTTAATCTTTCAAAGAATAATGAATCATTCCTCTTGAGACCATGCCTACAAAGAAGAAGAAAATTGACCATGAGATGAAGAATAGGTAGAAATATAAGGTATGTGTAAAAGGTTAAGAGGAATATGTCTATATTGGATACCTATTTGAAGATGGTTTACTCAATAGAAAGTCTAATGAAATGCCAATGGATAGGTTTGATCAATTAAGTGTTCAATCCAAAAAGAAGCATACTTGGCACCCTTATCTATCTCATGAAAAATAATATTCAATAAATTTCCCCTTTGATCCTAGAAAGGGAGGTATGATTGGTTTTTAGTTGTATATAATAGTTTTTTTTAGTTTCCCATAAGTGCTTAGAGCACATGTGTGTGTCTTGTGTGTTTGTTTTCTTTATTGTGTGTGTCCTTTGCTTTATGTGGTTGAGGTAGCCATTAGTGTTTTATATTGATAAAAAGTTTGTGGTCAATGGTCAAAGGGTTATTTTATTTGTCTCAATCCATAGATGACTCCATAAGCCCAATTGACAAATAAGGCTACTGGTCTAGTTAGTATAGCAGGCATACTGCCCATATGAGTCACCAATTTGTTCACCAATTTTGAATTTTAGGTCAAATTGGGGGACCCCTAGTAAAAAGATTGATTTTGAGGCCTATAAAGGGGTATAATGTATTATAATAAGGTGTTTCATAGGTCATTTGATGTCATTTAATGTTATACTAGATTTGGTCAATTAGTTTTTAGGTCCATTTATCATTTTTGGGTCATTTGAGGGGTCAAAATAGTGTATTTAATGCTTTGTACGGGTTTATTAGGAAATGTGCAATTGTCGATGGGTGATGTCATGCCCCATATGTCCAAAAAAGTATTAATTAACTGATAAAATTAAAACTTATAGGATTATCAGAAGAAAAGTCAATTTTCTTAAAGAAATGGAAGATTTTGGCACTTGTACAACCTTATTGGGAAGTGTGCCACTTGAAAAATGGTGAAAAGTGTCTCTTTAGCTTCCTCGCACTCATTTACACACTTGAGTTTCTTTATAAGTGCCATTTTCCCCCCAAAACCATTCTATTGCATTTTCCCCCTTTTTGGCAGATTAAAGTGACACTTAGGTTTTTTTTTTAATAGTCAACACAAGGGGTTTCAGGTCAAATGCTTCTCAAAGGTGATAGTACACTTAGGGAGCTCCATTTTCATAGAAATAAGTTTTAGTTTGGTCAACCATGCTTTATGAACCATATTTTTAATTTTATCTTTCAAAACTACCTAATAATCTATGTACCCTTTAGGTTTTGGTATTATTTGGGAAAATCCATACAATCTAGTTGATGATACTACTTCTAGATGATGCTTTCTTCGTTACCTAATGTCTCCCATAGTTGGTTTTATGTTTCAAGATGATTTGGTGAACAAATAATCTGTTGTTGGTAGATTAGTCTCTTTTGTTATATTACATAAATCATGATGATAAAACCTTAAAGACACTTCCATCAATTGAAATCAAGAAAAATAAGATCTCAAAAGGATACAATGCACCATCCACCTTGTCGTTTCCTGCACACAATATCTGGCCTAAAAAGTAGTCTTGGTTTTCCAAGTTTTGGAAGGTCTAATCATATGATTAGAGGATAATTTTTTGTTTGGAGAGTCCTCAAAAATTTTACAAGGCCCTACAATATCCTTTTTTCTTGAGATAATAGGGGAAGTACCCCCTATTTTGCCTCAAATAGGGGATACTTTCCCATGCACAAACCCTCACAGTCTTGAGGAAATTAGTGAAAAGTGGTGACCAGAAGCTTGCATAACCTTTTACAAAGGTTGAAAATTTTGAAACACCTTCATACAAACATGGATAACCTTGCAAACAAGAGTGAAAATAAACAGGGTGGTCTAAATAGCAAGGTTTGTAGATAAACCTAAAGGGCAAGTTTAGGCATAGTGCCCAATTAAAGAGTCACTTACACTTCTAGACCTAAACATGGTTTCTGATTTATTTAATATTATTTTGGAGGTAAAAATGGAGGTGTATAGACTATTGAGATATAAGGAAATAAAATAGGATGACCTAAAACATAGAAGTTGCAAGTAGACCTATGTAATGAGGCTTAAGACAAGACCAAATGGAGGAGTCACTCACAATCCTAGAATGATATGAAAATTATTATGAATTTTAACATGTTATTGTGATTTATATATAGGTTTCCAATCTATTTTTGTGTAGAGAGAACCAAGAAAAGTCATTTTAGACCTCAAAACCACTTAGACTTGTGCAGAATGGAGAAAACAGGCTCGATGAGATAGTTTTGGATGGTCATATCTTCCATAAGGTTATGAATGGTTTTCAAAGAGATTAATGGTGGTTATCAAGATCCCCCAAGAGTAATTTTGCTTAATTTGTTTGTAAGTTGGATGTGTAACTTTTATGAACAATCCTTAAGACCCAGAACTACTAAAAAACCCTTGTTAAACCCTGATTAGGAATAGTTTGGGAAGATTGAGTTGGAAAGGTATTTTAAGGGAATATTTATATTATTAAAAAAATTTGACCTTGGAAAGGAGTCACCTAGTATACTCCACACCTATTTGGTTGTATGGAATTATACAGATGGAGGTAAAAACAAGGGTTTTCTCACTATTTTGTGTGTTGTGTGGGCTACAGGAAGATTCAATATATGAAACCAAGTTTGGGTGGAATATTAATACTTAATATAACTATAAATATTAATTTAATTCCATAAAATAACTTATATGTGCCCCAACCAAGTGATTCAACTCAACCAATAAAATCTAACATATTGCACAAGCTAGGGAGAATTGTGAAAACTTCAAGTGGATGGACTTTTAAGGTACCCCTAATGATTAAAATTCCTTAGAGGATATTTAAAAATTTAACCCACTAATTTTCAAATATTTTCATGGAAAACTAAAGGTATTTTGGAGGGAAAGTGTGCAAGGTACATAAAAGAGAAAAATTTTGGACAATAGAAGATGATGGCTCACTTTTAATTGATTTTAGAAGACTAATAATTCAACAAATGCATGGAATGGAATTTATGAGAGCCTCCAATTCCATCCAAATAATTTTAATTTCTCTTCATTAGTTATGGGATGTTAAAATAGGCCCAATCATGAAGGTAGTTTTTCTATGCAAAAGGGGGAGTTTTGTGCCACTTTGCATAACTTTGATGACTTGAATTGACATTTATACTTCATGACTTTACATAATTCATCCCATGTCCATCTAAAATGCACAATTATATTCTTGGATCAGATTTACAAGTTTCCTTATGACACTTAGACTTATTTTCTTTTCTCTCTCTCTAACTATATAAGAGTTAGCCATTTTGGCCATTGTAAGGGATGTTCCACTTGAGTATGGTGAATCCCTGATCATTTTTATACTTTTTTATAAATTAAATGACTAATTTTTAAATATTAATGAATTTTCATAAGTGTGTTCCACTTTAATGATGAATCTTGTTTAGTGAAGACAATGGATTCCTAGCATGTGGTCTCATTCTTCCACCTTGTTTGCAGTTGGAAAACTTTATTTGTAGGGCATGTGAAGTGTTTTAAGAGATGTAAAATGTTTATTGAGTTAATATTTTCATTAGTGCCATTAAATTCCTCTTTTCTTGTCCTCCTATCTTTTCACATTCATCCATAACCTCACTATGTAACATTGGTGTGAAAAGATGAAGATTAAAGGAGTGTATGTTTTAGTTTGTTTCTTGGTCTCAAGTATAGAATGCAATTAGTTGGAAGTCATAAAATTGAATTGGTGCATCACCTCCTTAGTTTAGATTTTATTTTAGTTATCTCTCTCCCTTTTCACCCCCTCAAAATTTAGTTGTATTTTCAATCCTAAGTGGTACATCAAGGGAACTAACCCTATCTAGAGACTCACCTCATTCCTTAGGCTACCCATAAGCCTAGAGGTGATTCTATTGTGCCAATTGGATGAAGAGAGATTTGTACCTCCTCAAAAGATGAAAATCCAAGTGATAATAGGTTATTAAGGCAATAATGATGGAATGAGGTCAGAGGATGAAGAGGATTACTCCAAGCTATGACACAATCAAGGTCAACTGTAAATATACATCTACAACCATACAAATGACAAGTTCCTCTCACATAGTCACATATTATCAAAGTGAAAACTTTTATGAACCCATGATATCTCTTCTCTTTAATTTGTTAGTTTAGTAGTTGTTATGGATGCATATTCTTTGTAAGTTATTTTGTGAGCATTTTGTTTTATCCCACATTCTTGGGAAGTAGTAGTTACTTAGATTAGAATTCATATATAAGTAAGTGTTGAGGCCATTGAAGGCATCCATGAAATTATTATATTGAGCTTGCTCAAAATAGGTTTCCCCCTTGAAGTGGTCTATGATAAATTTAATCTTTTCAAGTGTTCTTTTAGATTTAATTCAATTTTTTTAATTTCTATTATTTGTGCATTTTGAAATTGTTGTAGGAGGATCATCTCATCTAGTATTAGAGTGATTTGTAGGGCCACAATTTTTCTCTATAAAGTTTAAACTATGTTCTACTGCATAATTTCTTTCCATTATTTTTATTAGAAATTCTTAACTCTATTGTACAACATAACTCTATTCTACATCACAATAATTTTTTTAGATCAGGGTAAAACCTAACCACATAATTATGGGAAGTGCTTGGGTGAAAGCCCTAAAACTCATTGTGAGGAGTACCACAGGAACCCCAAAGTAGCTGTCCCATTGAGAGGACCTACCCGTGAAATGGGAAATGACCCCTTCCTAATTGAGTAGTTCCCATCAATGAGGAAAACCAAGAGCTATTTTTGAGAGATAAATCCATGGCCAATAATTTTTTGGAGAGTGGTACTCACTTAGATGGCATTGGTGGCCAGAGTGATATCTTTAAACCCTTAGACAACCATTAAATTTTGGGGTCCATTTCTATCAATTTTATAATATTACCAAAGGAGTATCAAAAATACCAATAGAGTATCAAAAAATCACCATAGCATATTTTTAGGCTTGTTTTAGCATATTTCCAGTAGATGTGTCTTACATATCATAGTAAATAGAAATAAAAATGGAAAATTTAGCATATTTGTATTATCTCTCCATTTTTATCCCCATTGCTCCTCAAACTTTATCCCAACACCTAAAATTTTATTCCTTACATTTTCTTCCTTGAGGTCCCATATCCCAATTCCACTCCTAATTCCTGTAAATCACAATTTTCCCCTTTTTTTGAGTTTTGCCATAACTTCTATTTTTATCCATTGGCCTAAAAAAATTTCCACTATGTTCATCATCTCTTTCTACTCCTTTGTCTCTCTTTGACCAATTTTACATTTTTCATTTTCACTCCTATAATTTCCCTCACCTTCATCAATCATACTCCCATTATGCAAAAAAATTATTAAAAGCCCCTTTACCCCTTCCATTTTCACCCAAATTCAAAACCTTCCTTACTAAACATGTCTTAACTCTAGTTTTCCTATCCATAAAAAAAAAATCTATTGTCTGGGTCATGGTAGTAACCCAAATAGGAGACATAAAAATGGAGGATGAAATTACATCCCTCAAGTCCCACATAAAATATCTTAATGAAAGAATTCTCAGCCTTAGTCTTCAACATACCACCATGAATAATAGATGACATCTAGAGTCTTCTTCAAACACTACATTTTCTTCTTCCAGTAATTATCGTGGGTTGAAGCTTAATTTTCCTCAGTTCAATAGTGCATATCTAACTAGATGAATCTTTCAAGTAGAAAAATATTTTATTTTTTTATAATAATTTTGATGCCAACAAGATTTCACTTGCATCCTTTCACTTGGAACTTGAAGCCCTTCAATGGTATCTTTGGTATACCAAGGCTCATGATGAACCCATATGGATCAATTTTTGCACTCTCATTTTTTAATGGTTTGGCTCTAATGCTTTTGATGACTTCACTAGAGCACTCACTAAACTTCACCAAATAAGAATAGTGAAATAATCTCAAACTAAATTTTAAAAACTATCTAATCACACAAAGGGATTATCTGATTAATTTTTTAGGAGTTGTTTTGTTAGTGAACTAAAAGATGCAATTCGATCTGAGGTTAAAATATTTTGACCCAACACAATGATGGAAGCCTTAGGGTTTACTAAGTTGGTAGAGGACAAGATTGTATCTCAACAATGATTCAACTCTAATTTTTTTCCATTCAAAAATATAGATCCATAACACTCTCAAATAATGTCAACCCCCAGAACCAATCCTATCAAGGGTTTGACTGAATTAGAGATGCAAGCCCATAGAGGAAAAGGACTATGTTATAACTATGATGATAAATTCACTCAGTGACATTGATGTGTTGAGAAAATTCTCTACCTATTAGATGTGAACTATCCACTTAAACCTAATATTAGGAAGATGTTTAGGATACAACAAGATCTGGAAGAAGTTCAGCCAATTATGGAACCTGCTTCTCAAGTAGACCAACCAGATATCTCTCTTCATGCCTTAGCTAGAGTCACTACCCCAAAAACCATGTGGGTTAGGGGTTACTTCAATAATATCCCTCTCATAATACTCATTGATTCAGGTAGCACTCATAGCTTCATTGACCCTTAGATTACCAAATAAGCTAACTATTTTATCCATCCTTACTCCAACTTTGAAGTCATGATTGCTAATGGGGGCATATTAATTTGTAAAGGGAAGTGTCATAATGTGTGTATCTCTATTAGAGATTATAACTTACACTCCAACATATTTTCCTTGCCCTTAGGTGGATGTGATTTTGTTTTGGAAGCCCTATGGGTACACACACTTAGACCCATCTTATGGGATTTTGTTGAACTTTGGATGTAGTTTTTAGATAATGGATAAAAACACACATTGAAAATATTACAACCTAAATCTCTCAACATCATGATTTCACATCATATGGAAAATATTTTTAAGAATAATTTACATAGTGTCATTACTCAACTCTATTCTATTCAAATGCAACCCTCAACAGTCTCCATTACTCTTTCTGACCTACAAACCATTCTATAATGGTATGCACATGTCTTTGCTAAACTAGTGGGATTTCTACCTTCATATCTAGAGGACCACCATATTTGTCTCCTTCTAAGAAGTGTTCCTCCCAACATCAGGCCTTATCACTACCCATTTTATTAAAAGACTAAGATTGAGATCCTCATTCAAGACCTACTATAGCAAGGCATTATTCACCCTAGTACCATCCCATATTCTTCCCCAGTTCTCCTTGTTGAAAAAAAGATGGGTCATGATGTATATACATTGATTTTCATTCACTTAATCACCTCACAATCAAGTATAAGTTCCCAATCCCTATTATTGATGAAATTCTTGATGAGATTCATGGTGCTCATTTTTTCTCTAAATTGGATCTCTGCTATAGATATCACTAGATCTAGCTTCATGAGGATGATATCCCTAAGACAAATTTTTGCACACATGATGGCCACTATGAGTTCTTGGTCATGCCCTTTAGCCTCACTAATTCTCCTTCAACATTTTAGGCATTGATGAATAAAATATTCTTACCCTACCTATAGAAATTCATTTTGGTCTTCTTCGATGATATTCTCATCTATAGTAAAACATAGTCTAAGCATCTCCAACATTTGGAGCTCACACTACAACTTCTTTTTGACCATCATCTTTGTGTAAAATAGTCCAATTGTATTTTTGGCTAGGATGAAGTGGAGAATATTATGCATATTATTTCCACCCAAGGGGTTTGGGTGGATCCTAAAAAAATACCTACTATGACAAATTGATTGAATCCTCAAATAATCAAGAGTCTCCATTGTTTTTTAGGGCTCACTTGATACTATCACAAGTTTTTTAAGGATTAGGGGAAGATTATATCTCTATTGATAAATCTATTGAAAAAGGATGATTTTACTTAGACATGAGCTATTGAGTGTGCATTTGAAGCATTGAAATAAACTATGTGCACTACACCTATTCTCACTATGCCAAATTTCTCCAAGACCTTCACTATCGAGAGTGATGCATACAACAATGGATTGGGTGTAATTCTCCTCTTAGAAGGATGCCCCATTACATTCACCAGTAAATCCCTTTTTGGTAAGAATTAGTGCTCTCTACTTATGAGAAGGAAATTATGGCCATTTTACATGCAGTATAGAAGTGGTGACCATACCTATTGGGTAATCATTTTTGCATCAAAACTAATCAACAAAGTCTAAAATATTTATTAGAACAATAGGCATCTACCCCTTCACAAAAAAAATGGGTTAGTAAACTCATGGGTTATGACAATGAGATAACTTACAAGAAGGGTAAAGATAATATTATGGTTGATGTTCTATCTTACATATTTGTGGATCAAGATTCCCTTTTAGCTATTTCCATGCCTATTCCACATTGGTTGGATACAATAAAATAAGGGTATGTTAATGATTCCTCATTATCTAAAATCATTAAATAGTTAGCCAATAACCCCTCAATTGTACTACATTATTCTTAGGATGGTGCTTCTTTATGATACAAGGGTTGTCTGGTGCTTCCCTAGAGCACAAATCTATAACATGTTGTAATCTATGAACTCCATGCTTCTCCTTTCATAGGGTGCTCAATGTTTCTCAAAACTTATGAGTGGGCATGATGAAACTTCTTATGGAAGGGAATGAAAAAGATAATTCAATAGATGGTGGCTAAATGTGATACCTACCAATGTAACAAGGGTGAAACAACACTCATGCCTATGTTACTCAAACCCTTGCCCATCCCTACTAGGATTTGGATAGATATTTATATATATTTCATTAAGGGGCTCCCTAAATCTAGAGTGAAAATGGTGATCTTGGTTTTGGTTGATTGCCTCTCCAAATATAGTCATTTTTGTGCCCTCAACCACCCCTATACTGCCTCCATAGTTACACAAATTTTCTTGGACCAGATTTTATGTCTTCATGGCATTCCTTCATCCATTGTCTTAGATTGTGATGTAAACTTCACCAACCATTTTTGGATAGAAATATTTTGATGGATCAAAACTTAATTGAATATGAGTTATAGGTATCTTCCAAAAATGGATGGCCAAATTAATGTTTTTAACAAATGATTGGAAAATTTCCTCCATTACTTCACCTTAGAACAATAACATTAATGGGAAAAGTGTTTCCCTTTTATCGAATGGTGGTATAATACCTCATATCACACTTCAACAAAAATGACTCCATATGAAGTAGTCTATGGTCAAGCACCACCATTTATCCTTCCATATAACACTAATAGTTTATCAGTTCAAGTGGTTGACACAATACTCCAAACTTGAGATCATATCCTTAGTACTCTATAGGAAAATCTTCATATGGCATAAAATTGGATGAAACAATAGGCAGATCAACACCATTATGAGTGTACTTTTCAAGTAGGTGATATGGTTTTTATTCACTTGAATCCCTACAATAAATCCTCCTTAAAACTCAAAGGTAATCATAAGATAACAACCAAGTATATATGGGCCCTATAAGGTTCTTCATAAGATTGGGTTAGTTGCTTATAAGTTGGAACTCCCACCTTCTTCCTGAGTTCACCCCATATTTCATGTCTCTTGTCTGAAGAAAATTCTTGGCATAAACACCAGAGTATAGACTAATTTACTTGAACTTGATAATTAAGGCTCCATTATGCTTGAGCATGAGGCAATCTTGGATAGGTGCACATGCCAAATTCACTCTCATTCCATCATTGAGGTTTTAATTTAGTGGCACAAAATACAACATGGGAACCACTATTTTAGATTCAACACCAATTCCCACATCTAAAACTTTAAGGAAAAATATTTTTCTAAGAGGGAGGGGATGCTTTGAACCCATGATATCTCTTCTCTTTAATTTTTTAGTTTAGTAGTTGTTATGGATGCATATGCTTTGTAAGTCATCCTATGATCATTTTATTTTATCCCACATTCATGGGAAGTAGTATTTGCTTAGATTATAATTCATATACAAGTAAGTATTGAGGCCATTGAAGGAATCCATGAAATTATTGTATTGATATTGATAAAAGGAGATTACCCCTTCAAAGTGGTCTATGATAAATTCAATCTTTTCAAGTGTTCTTTTAGGTTTAATTTGAGTTGTTAATTCTTGTTATTTATGCATTTTAAAATTATTACAGGAGGGTCATCTCACAAACTCAAGATCACTCAAGTAAAGGAATGGAAATATGAAGAAAATTATGTAATTTAAGTTATAAATATATATATCCAATACTTTCCAATAATACTAAAGTAATACCAACCCATGAAGATGACAATATAGGGTTGTACAGAAATAGGACTGTGTAAGGCCTAAAACATTGTTTGAAGAGTTAATATGATAGAAAGAGCATAAGAGGGAGTTTTAAAATTACTTGAAGGTTTTTAAATCACACATTAATGATGATATGTATACCAATAACCTCTAGACCTCATAAACACCATCTACAGTAGTGTTTATACACAATCATAATGAGGTTCCTTGAGAAGCATGGTATGATGGTAGCTTGCATAAGTCTAAAAGGTAACCAATGAAGGATGAGAATAATAAAAGGGAGATATTAATGATATATTAAAATAATAATCACCATTATTAAGAACAAACTAATGGGAAAAATAATAAAAACTTGGTCTTAGGACTTAAAAGAAGGCAACCTACTGGTAAATTTTGGGAAAATCCACCTACATGCCACTATATGCATGATCTAAGCATGAAGATTGGTAGGGTTTATCCTCATGATTTTTTATACCTATACATAATATTTTTGAGGTAAATTTATGAGGGAAACTCACTATTTTATGAAATTTAACCCCCTATCCATTCACAATCTTCATCTAAGCAGGTAGACTTCTTGAAGAGTTTATAGGTGTGATAGAGGGTTAGAACTTCATTAAAGTGTTTTATGAGCATGATATAGTTTTTTTTTTTAATAAAAACACCAGGGGTAAAAACTTTATTAAAACTTAGAAAAAAGATTACACGACAAGATCAAAAAATACCCATGACACCCATACACGCCCGTCACAGGCCACCAGCGAACCTCACTCTTCTACACCATACCTGTCTTCATATAGTATCTTCTCCATATTTTCCTTAATTTCCTCCGGAAGCGAAGCCACCTCAAAAACCAGCCACTCCTCAGTTCTTTCCGAAGCACGTCTCGCCAAACAGTCCGTAGCTCTATTCCACTCTCGCGGGGCATGAGCAAAAATCACAGTATCCATGAGCCTACTGACCTGCAAAATCTATTGAATAATCAGGGAGAGTTGCCAATTAACTCCCAACGTCTTTCCATCCCGAAGCAAATTTATCATGATAAGCGAATCAGCCTCACAAACCACTTGGCGCCATCCTATTTCATAAGCTTTCCGTATCGCGAATAAAATGGCTAGTCCCTCCATTTGATTAACCGTCTGGACACCCCTGTGGGCCGCAAACATGAAAACCACAGAACTCTCATCATCTCTGGCCACCCCTCCAATACCCGCCATACCCAGGTTGCCACGGGATGAACCGTCCGTGTTAATTTTTAAAAATCCCGCTCTGGGGGGGGTCCACCTCCCCTCCCTTTGGATGCTCTGCCTCCCACCGCCCCTCTTCCTCCCACACGCCACATCAGGAGTGAAGACTTTCAACTCCAGCCTAGCTGCCAACTCCACGTACCTTTTTGCTAATGGCAAGGCCGCCTCACCCTTTGCACGCACCGTTTCCTGAATCATGTTAATGATTCGCTTCCAAACTTGACAGACTTCCAGCCGCTCCTCTCTAAAAATACACCTATTGCGTTCAAGCCACACCTGCCAGAGCACAAATGTGGGACCAGCGAACCAAACACTCTGCAGGAAGCGTGCCACAAGGGGAGGTTTCTCAATCTTCAGGCAGAATTCACTCAAGGAAGAGACATGAAGACACCTACCTCCCCAGATAGCCCACCACGCATGCCACAGCCGGTTAGTATACTGGCATTGGAAAAAAATATGAGCAGAATTCTCCTCTTGGACGCCACACAAAACACAACAAGAAGGTCCAGCAAATCCCCTTCTCCTGATATTATCCCACGTTAGGTAGCGGTTCCACGCAAGAGTCCACATAAAACATTTGCATTTTGGCCAGGAGATGCTATTCCATATCCATTTCCACCAATGGACCTCACGGACACCCTTGAAGTCTGCACAGCAAGTTCCTGATATCCAGCAGAAATAGAGTACTTACCTTTGGGATGAGGATGCCAGGCAAGCTCATCCACTCCCCTAAGGGAACAACAGGTGCGACTGGCCAGAATCTTCCCCAGCTCCCCACATTCCATCTCCATACCCCTCATAGGCCATTCCTCAACATTTTTCCATCTGGCTTCCCACAGCTGATTCTGCTGTCCAAAAACTTTGAAGTCATTCACTTTACACCAGCCAGCCTCACAAAAATTCTGAGCCAAAACTTGTAAATGTGGGTACTGCACCACAATGGGAGGAAATCCATCCCACGAGTCGTGCCAAAAATGCACATCCAGCCCACTTTTACAAATCCAGAATAGCCCTTTTTTAATCAGGTCCGCTCCCTTCTTCAGCATGTCCCATATCACCGAACCCCTTCCCATCAACCTGTATCTAGGAATATCCTTCTGTGGCTGACTCAGAAAATATCTATGCGACAAGATTTTAGCCCAACTCCTCTCCTGCTCCGTGCACCACCTCCAATATAACTTAGCCACAAGAGTAATACCAGCCAACGTAGATTGCCTCAAACCCAACCCACCAAGCCTCTTCAGACTGCACACCACATCCCATTTGATGAGGCTCCACTTGATTCTCGACAGATTTCCTGCCCACAAGAATTGATGCGTCAAAGTATCCAGCTCCCTAACAAAACCAGCCGGCGCCACCTGAAGCATACATCTGTACAGGGGGAGCGCCTGAACCACAGCCTGAATGAGTTGGACCCTACCAGCAAACGAAAGCCACCTGTGTGTCCAGTGGTTAACCTTAGCCCTGAATTTGTTCAGAATCCCCAACCATGACTCCTTAGATTGTCTTTCGAAAGTGATCGGTATGCCAAGATACGTAACCAGAAGACTACCAATTTGAAAACAGAGAATCTCCACCACTCTCCTCTGGATAGCCATAGGGGTATTGAAGAAGTAAATAGAGGATTTCTCTTCATTGATGACTTGCCCCGAAGCATCCAAATAAGCATCCAAGCATCTGTGAAGACCACTCGCCTCCCTTAAGGTAGCCATTCCCATCAATGCCACATCATCCACGAACTGAAGGTGAGTAAGAATTGGCAATCCACCCCCCCACTTCCAGCCTTGAACCTCGCCAACTCTGGTGTATTCTCTGATTTGCCGCCCCAACCCTTCAGCCAGGAGAAGAAACAGATAGGGGGAGAGAGGATCCCCCTGCCTCAGTCCTCTCTCAGCCCCAAAAAGGTTAGAGTTTACACCGTTGACCAACACCGAGAATGAGGTCGAGGTAATACAGCTCATAACCCACTCAATCCATTCCCTCTCAAAACCAAAGGCCGTCAACACCTTCTGCAGAAAGGACCATCTGACCCTATCATATGCTTTAGACATATCCAATTTTACAAACATTGCCTTATCTTTGGAATTGTGCATTGAATGTACCGCTTCCATGGCAATCACAATGCCATCCAAAATCTGCCTTCCTTCAACAAAACCTCCTTGCTCCTCCGAAATCAGCTCCCTCAAGCATCTCTTTAACCTCTCGGCAATCAACTTCGAGAGGATTTTGTAGATGACATTACAAAGTGAAATAGGATGAAATTGACTTAACTTGTCAGCCCCCTCCCCCTTAGGGATGAGGGCCAAGTAAGTGGAATTCAGCGCCCTCAACATTTGTTTGCTGTCCTGGGATTCCCGAACTACAGCCAAGAGGTCATCCTTGATTATTTCCCAGAACTCCTGATAAAATTCAATCGGGAAACCATCCGGTCCAGGGGCTTTCCCCTTCTTCATCTGAAAGACAACTTTCCGCAGTTCCTCCTCCGTTATAGGTCTCTTCAACTTTTCCTTCATGTCCTGAGACACCAAAGAAGGAATACAAGCCAGGATTGCATCCTCAACATCGTCCATTCGCTGTCCCTCCTCCAGGAAGAGAGCGCTAAAATACTGCTCTGCCTCCCAACACATATCTATAGTCGAAGACAGAACCTCCCCTCTCTCAGTGACCAGCGAACTTATGACATTACCATGACGCCTAGCTTTGACCGAGTTAAAGAAGAAAGCTGTATTTCTGTCCCCTTCCAGCAACCAATCAATTCTAGCTTTCTACTTCCAGAAGATCTATGAGCATGATATAGTTATTTTAAATATAAATACACATTTTTTTATGTGATCACAGTAAAAAATCAATGTAAACTAGGCCCTTATGGACTAAAGTAAGCAGACATGCACTACACCTTCAAGAGACATAGTCACCATTTTGGACTCTTACATGGGATAATTCTTCATTTGGTGGACATGGAAATAGTGGGGAGGATAATTGAAACATTTTGAGAGTCATTGAGTGGATTAAATTCATAAATATAGTTTTTTTAGACCCCTCAAGCTCCTCAAAATCACATGCAGTCCTCCATAGCCAATTGAAGCCCAATTTCATCACGTAGAGATATTGATGAAAATTTTACATGGGACCTCATGATTTTCATGGTTGATAAGGGGGTAAATTTAATTTTTTTTTATGAAAAGTGATTTCCCATTATAGGTATATATGTTTTGAATAATCATTAAGATTCTATAGACCTCTTAAACCCTTATAGAACCCTCATAACCACTTGATGGAGGAAAAAATCTAAAATATGCATCTATTTGATGATTTTTAGCTATAAAATGAACTTTAATGTCTTATAAAATCCCATAAGCACCTATATGAATAGTTAGTTAGCATGTGCAATACATTCACTATATAGACTAGGCCAAATAAGGAAATTTTAAAATTGAAAGCAAGAAACTAAATGGTAATTACACATTCAAAGTATTTGAGAAGAAATATGGGATCTTTAAATTTCTCAAGGTCACTTCCATATACATTAACATGGGTTAGTTGGGTCTCTTCCATAAGCAGATATTGAAGAAAATATGCACACACCTATGATTTTCCTTAACATGACTAAACAAGGCCATTAAAACGGGGTACCAAGAGCCAAAAAAGGGTCATGAGGGCACTCCAAATCATATTTAACATCATAAATAGGTTCTAATAGATATTTATGCTAGGTGTGATCCATAGGAGAGGCATATCAGTGATCATCTTGGTCCAAGAACACCATACATTAATTAAAGAGACTATTTTACTCTCTAAGAGGAGACTTCATATGATCACCTTGATACACACCTTTTGCATGGGAATATAAGGACTTTTCAAGAGTTATAGGTCCTAATACACTAACACTCTGTGGCATTGGTTCAGGCATTCAAGGCCCAAGATTTATGAACAATCATTAAGAGCCCTGAACACTCTAAAACCCTACTACAAACCTATCTATGAATAATTAGATAATTATGCATCCAAACTCATTAAAAACTCATGACTAACACATAGATAATTAACTAAACTTTGAGAGATTCATGCCCATGACCATTGGTTGTATGAACTTGGTAGAAAATAAGTTTTTGAGAGAAAAAACAAAAAAAGAGAGGTACAAGGTAGTTTAAAGAAATTCCAACCATTTTTAATCAAATATTAACACTTTTTATTCATGCTAAAATAATCATATGCTCAAACACATGCCTAAAAATTCCTCTGTGAGCCCATTCAAAATAGCCACTATGTAGCAATTCAATACATAATTTAAGACAGTTTGACTAGTCAACTACTTTGACTAAATTATAGGTGTTTATTCATTAAAAGGACCCATTTCATGATATGAGGGGTTTTTTTAGGTATAATCCTCACCATATTTTAATTTTATAATGGTTTCATTTATGTTATTAATCTATAAATTATAGGAAGTTATGGTACTAGGCCTATTTGGCCTAGTAGGCCTATTTGATTAATCAAGTGAAGATGAAATTGGCATTGAAGGGCTATAAAATGAGTTTATGTGGCGTTATCACGACACATAAATTGTATTCAAGTGTAAATTACATGAATATTTAGTATTCAAGTGCTAATTCATGCAAAGGAGGGATAAGGAAGGAGTTAATTTGTCTTAAGTGCCAATCACTTTGAGTTAACTGATCATGAGTTGATTAGCAATCAATGCATTTTCTATGGTCTTCATGTAAGAAGGACATTAATTTTTCATAATTATTATTTATCTTTTTAACCTTTTAAGATTAATAAAATTACTATTTTCATATTCTTTTATACAAATTTAGTGTGTTATAATAGTTTGATTTGCACATGTGGTAGTATTTTCTACCTTGATAGGTCCTAATATCACTTAATTACTAGTATTTCATCTTATGTAGGTCATATACAATGTTTGATGTTGAGTAACTGAGCTAATAGTGGATATATTTATTGGTTAGTGACTTAAATTAGGCCTTCCATCATTGCCCTCATGATTTGATCACTTGATGAAACCACTATGTGAACTATTGTTGCATAAGAGTCCTTTTGAGTTGTAGAATTTAGTGATTTTCATTGGTAATTAGTGTTATAGGAGTTTAAATATAGTGGATGAACCATTAATATAGGTGTATCACCATCATTAGAATTAGATTTCCCTTCCAGTTATCCTTCTCCCCATTTTCACCCCAAAAAGTAAAGTATGCTTTGATAAATTGAACAAAGTAAATACATCAAAGGAGATAGCCTCATAAATATAGAGGTTTTATATAATATACAAGTGCTTCATAACCTTATATCATGCCAATTTTAGTTTATTTTTCAATTAAATCTAAGAAAATATCCTTGAGTAGGGTGCTACTTGGGTTGTTAACAATTCTAGCATACTCAATGGGACACAGATCCAGCTATCAGAGTACACATTTATAGCATCTTGATATTTAGAAGTGAACTTTGGTTCATAATTCATATATTTTTATGTGTTTTCTAGGCTATTGCAGCTTATAGAACAAACTTTGGTTTTTCATCTCCTTATTAACAGTTCTAATATGATTCATATACATCTTATTATTATCTATGTCATCCTTATTCTTAGCAACAATATGAATCCATTATCAAGCATATTATCCTTGTGAATCTCATTCAATTCCTTGGTATCATACCTATCAATCTAATCAGTCATGGTAATCTCATGACATTCCTGATTTGGCTATGAGAAATAAATGGTGAGCATAAACACTCAAAATAGCTATGGATAAGAGATCCCCAAGCATGAGATTGATAACATGAGAGATTCATTATAGTAATCTAAAGAAGTGTTTACATATTTCATAAGACAATTCTATTCAAAATTAAGTGGTGATATCCTTGACATAGGTGGTCTAATTGTAAACATTGAAGAGAAGTTGGTAGTCTATGAGAAGCATTAGTTCCCCATTGAGATTCCCTTTTCTCTTCATGACTATCAAAAAAAAATTATCACAGCCCTCAATATTCCTAACAAGCCTTACCAAGATTTCCTTCTTGTAATTCTATCCAAGAGAGACCTCAGAAGGTTAAAAAAGTGTGTTTTGAGGAGGCTAATTTCCATGTTTCACAGTAAATAATATACGAACCTTCATCTTTAGGTTTGTAGAAAGAGATTTATAATGAGTTGGTTCATGAATTTGAGGCTCATCTTGACAAACAAGTTGAGTTTTAAAACCAACATCTTTAGCAATCAATATTAGTTAAAAAGTAACACAATCTCATTAGCATGTTCCTCAATTCACACCCATGGCTGCAATAAGTGCAAAGGAATAAGTCTCTAAACCTAAGTTCATGACTTAGAAATAAATACAACAATCCAGGGAGAGTGAATAACATTCAAGCATATGTCCAAGTGTTATTCTATAAATAAAATAGGAGATCATTCAATTTCCACTCCCCCTCCTCAAAATCCAAAGGCCTTCCCTTCATGGAATTTTTTTCAAGATAACTTGCATCAGAGATAGGAGGTGATGGTTTCCAAGTTGAGAAGCTCCATGAGCAAAATTTGGCATCCATGGTAACATCTTTGGACCTTTCTCATCTTTTTGAGTATTTTCAAGAATCTACTATGTCACTTTTTGAGAAGGATCCTCTCTTTAATGAGGTAAGTGAAGAAATCTCAACTGAGATGAATGAAGATAAGAGAGTCTTGAGTGAAAAATATAAAGGCATCATCATTGAGACAGTTGTTGGTAAGGATATCCATGATTTAGTATTTAATAATATCAAATAAGATGAGTTGTAATATGAGTTTTAGATGCAAGATAATACATAAGAAGAAGAGGTTTCATTTGAGAAAAAAGAGGTTGTTTCTCAAAATATTCTTGATCACATAGTATTTTTTCTTCATCAAGATGTTCCTCAATAACTTGAAATAGTTACCTTTGATAAGTGTAGCCTAGCCAAAGAAGATAAGTGTCAAATTAATGATGATGACTATTGGTAGCATTATATGGTTATTTTCAATGAATATCAAGCTATTCAGGGTCTCACACTTCCTATTAAGGATTTTAAAGACTAATCATATACTAAACTTATCAATATTTTCCCATAAGAAGAGTAGGTACATGATGATGAGAAGAATTAATAAGTATTGGTTAAGGTGATACCTCAAATCATTGCTCCTAAACACAAATCAAATGAATAAATTTTGTCTTCAATCATGCTTAATGAAGTACAAGCTGTCAATCATGAAGGTATTGATATGTCATCATTCCATGTGGATTATAGTGAAGGTATTAACCAAGACATATTAGATCAATGGCATCCCATGAATGAAGAAGAATTGACATTGGTATTGAAAAGTAGAAGAATATGGGAAGAGTATGATTGGGTCTTGGATCCAAATATACAATCCATTCACCTAAGAATGGAATTAGAAGGCCCAACTACATCACCAAAAATCCAATAACATGCTTATGCTTCTATCTTCAAGAATGATCCATCAAGATATGACAATCATGCTTCAAGGTTCAATGGTGGACAATCTAGTTTTCCATTTGACCTTGGAGTAAACCTTTTGACTTTAGGTCAGTTATTATAATTTGTTTCAATAAGTAAATATCACAAGTAGTAGTCTATTATCTTGTTCTTATTTTCCTTAGGTTAGTTGTGTTTGATTCATAGTTTAGTTGTTGTTCCTTTTGTTGTTTCATTTGTGTCTTATTATTGTCAATATCAAAAGAGGTTTCATAAAGATCAAAAGTATGTTTGGTATTCAAGAGAGTTATCAAGCCATGTTTTCATTCTTCATATTATCATTTTCATATGAAATCTAGTGATTTATCTTGACTAGAAGACTGGTCAACCCCTATGATTTGCCAAAAATGTTGGTGATTTGGCTAGTCAAGGCCAAATACCACCCCTATAACTTAAAAATTCTCAGGGATACTATTAATAGCCTATATAATGTGGTTTACTAGGTTTATTTTGACTAAAATGAAGTTTTTGGGACTTTAAATGATAAATTAGAGTCAAAAAGATTTTAAAACATCTAATTAGCTTCAAATATTTTCATTTTTATGTCATTATAGTCATATAAAATGTCCAAATTGGTAGTTTGAGTGTGGCTTGTGACACCCCATCCATAGATCCTTTTTCCATGCTCTAACAACCCTTATAAGAACCTTTTTTCACATTACCAATCATCCAAAACCTTTTGAACCTTGATTCAACCTCAACTATATAGTATTCCCCATGTCAATATTATTTCCTTTGGTGTTGAGCCTATAGGATAGGAGCACCCCATTTAGACTATAGCATCAAGAACCAAAGTGTCCCATTTTTGACACTCCTATCCTTTTTCACTTTAAGCCCCAATGGTCATTTTTATCTAGTCATTATCCCTAATTAGGTCAACCTAGCATGAATACATATAACCCATGACCAATTATTCCCTATAAAATCCCACTCAAAGCTCATTTACAAAGAAGGTGAACAAAATTACAAAGCAATCAAGAAGACAAAAAAAGTACCAAGGTAAACTTCCCTATTCTTTATACATAGTCACCCAACATATCTACAAACATACTCAAACCCTCATACCATTCCCTAACCACCTTAAATACTATAAAATTGGCATTCGCATCCACATCACACTATTTCACAAAGCACACTAGGTGGGAGAACTACATATGGATTGATCACTTTTTTTATTATTGGTATGTAGGTAGCATGCTCACACAAGGGGTGTGGATTGCATGTTTATTACATCTTACACAATAACCCCCCCCCCCTCTTTTTCAAGTGGCTCAAATATAGTTTTATCAATCATGATGTAGGGTTAGGGTTTGAAGACAATATCAATTCCATAGTGAGTTTTTTTGACAACCAACACTCAATTTTTCACAAGTATGCTCATATAGGCACAATGTATTTAACCAAAAAGTTTCAGGTCTTTATGATTAGTTTAAACAATAGTAGTAGGAAACGACAACAATGTTAAACACCAAAACATACACTTTTTGGTGCTCTTGTCCTTTCACCAAATGAAATTTAAATTCAATATTACAACACCTTCCTAGTCCTACACAACCATTTTTAGCCTTTGTATCATCCATCTTAGTCTATTTCCAACTAAGTTATATTTCTTCCTATTTATTACTATTTTTAGACAAGTGAAAAAGATAAACAATTTCACAATCAGGACTATAATTATTGTTATATTCTATACTAATTTATTAATCCAAACCCTTAATTAAAATAGGAATAAAAATCCATTATTCCCAAATAATTTAAATCATTTAGTGAACTCACCTTACTTTTTTATGCACAAAAACCCTAAAAACCCTAGGGAAAATTCTTTTCTAATTTTAGCAATGTTCTTCTAATTTTTTTTGTATATATAATTTATAATTTAACATTTGATTTTTAAGATTCACCATAGTAATTTTAAAAATCATTTCTTTCAAACCCTAGTTGAATATACTAGGTCCCTATTCTTTTGAGGTATCACCTTACATGTTAGTGAGCTTCGTATATTTTTTATGCATATTCCAATTTTTTGTTTTAATTAAATTATATTTCACATAAAATCAAAATGGATCTCACTTATTTCAAAATATTTATTTCAAATAATGATTCCATACTCAGTCCTATCATGTATATGAGTGATGAAGTTTACTATATGTTAATGCAAAGCTTCATTCTTGCCCTTTCATGCTTACTTTTTATAATATGGGATGATATTAATAAATTTATTACTAAACATGTTAAGATCCCTTTCCTTAAAATAATTTTTTACCTTTATTTAATAAAAGGTTTCATTATTTATTTTATATACTCTCTCTCTCTATTAGGTGAAATAATTTTCAACTTTATCTTGCTAAACATGTTATAAATGTCATGTTACAAGTCAGTTTTTTATGCATTAATGAAAAGTTCCATGTTCTCTATCCCTTGTTTTCTATCTCTCAAGTGGAATGTTATTTATAATCATATTTATATATAAATTATAACTCTAATTACATGCATTTCATCCCATATACATGGTTTCTACCTAGATTTATATAACTTTTTGGCTACTTACATGGTTTCTTGCATTTGATGATCTATTATAGGCATAGAGTTGGTATTAGGATAGGAAGATCACACAAGAAAACACTATAAATTATATCTATCTCTCCTCCCTTCAAACTTGTTTCACCTAGCTCTTATTCCACACCTACTACCAACTCTATGCCTATAGTAGATCATGCAGTATATGTTATCACCCAATTTTATGAATATATGTAGGTTGATTATACCCATGGCTATAGCTTTATCACTCAGGCTAACACCCTTTTTGATACAATTTTAGTTATTAAACTCCTTCAAGATCAAATTCTTATAAATATGTGTTGTATACAACCCTTCGTAATACTAGAGTTCCTATTTCTGCCGAACCAACTTATGTCACCTCTATCCTCAACACAATGCAATGGATTGAAGAGCATATTTCCTTCAAGAAAGAGGATTTACCCCCACACCACATCATTAAACAACATCTACCCTAGTATATTCAATTAAAAATTAATGATGTAGGGGTAAAAAGAGTGTTAGTTGATACTGGTTTGATCTCAACATTTGAAACATTTCTTTTCTTAAATGTCTTAATATACAACCTACAAATCTAGACCATTCTAACATGAACATCAGAGGTTTTGACAACATTCCACAAAAATTCATGGGTCAAATAACAATTAATCTTACTTTGGGACCTAAGACATTTCTAACTACTTGTTAACTCATGCTAAATGACCTCAATTATAATTTATTACTTAGTTGGCCTTGGATTCATGATATGCATGCAGTCCTTTCCACACTCCATACTTGTCTAAAATTTAGTCACAAAGGCTACATATACATGTTCCCAATTGACAATAAACCCTTTAAATACTACCAAGTTGCCAAATATCTATAGAATTACATTTTGCACTTTAATCTTGGTAATATACCTACACAAGACACTCCTCACATTTTACCTTCAAACCATACAACACATCAAAATTTCCCAATTTCTATAATATCACTGGTACCAAATCACCAATTTACCTCTCCTTTTTCACTTAAATGTCTTCATAAGATGGGATATCATGGAAAATGTCTTAGATAACAAACAAAGAATTTTGAATCCTATCAAGGTATCCACACAACATGAAAAATAAGGATTGGGATACCAACTTACCCTTCTTCATGATAAACCTTCTTTCACTGCTTCAAAACATATAATGTTTTGTCGACCCATTGTACTTGTAGACCATATAATTAATCATGCTTATACATTATAATTGGTCTATCTTGATCTCATTGATGATATAATTTTACCAGATATGTTCACATTAGATTAATTATCTAACAATGAATCCCTCCTAAAATTTCTTAGAGCATACGAGGACCTCCCATCTTGCTATCATAAAAACAAATTTACTCATCGCATAAAATCCCATGCTTACTTCAGAGAAAATTTAGATTCTCCCTAAGACATACCAATTGATTTAGATGATGTTATTCCTATAAACCCATACACACTAGATCATTCCACATTTTTTAATAAGGAAATAACTAATTTTAATTTTGGAACTGATCAAGATCCCCACATTATCTTGTTAGCCACTACCCTAAAAAGTAAGAGGATACTTATATTTGTCAAACTTTGATATATTTTCCAAAACTCTTTGCTTGGTCTTACTCAGATATGACAAGAATTGATACATCTATAGTAATCCATCAAATTCCATTATACCTTGATGTTGAACTAGTTAAGAAAAAAATTACAAAATGCATCCAAAGGTAGCTCACTTAGTCAAAGATGAGATCCAATACCTCTTAGATGCTAGCTTCATACGACCAATATTACACCCTAAATGGATTTCTAATATAGTACCCATGGTTAAACCCAATGAACAAATTTAGTGTTATTCTAATTCTTGAGATTTGAATAAGGCATGCCTAAAAGAGGATTTCCCCTTGCCTAATATTGACATGATCATAGATTCTATAGTCAGGTATGAAATATTATCATTCATAGATGGCTTTGTAGGATATAAAAAAATCAAAATTGTTGAAGAATATCAAGAGAAAACATCTTTCACAACACCTTAGGGTAGATTTCATTACATGGTCATGACTTTTGGATTAAAAAAATGCTAGAGCCACATATCAGCATACTATGATGCATATCTTTCATGACTTGATTCACCACACTGTCAAGAATTATGTCAATGATTTATTAGCTAAATCCAAATAATGACAACATCATCCAATCAATTTATGATATATTTTTCAATGACTCAGGCAATACAATATTTGATTAAACCCAAAGAAATGTGTGTTTAGAGTTACATTTGGTAAACTCTTAGGTTTCATTATTTTTTAGTGTGGCATAGAGGTTGACCCTAAGAAAGTCAAAGTAATTTTTGACATTCCACCTCCCACAAACCTAAAAAAAATTGATCCTTACAAGGAAATATCCAAGAAATTCATCATTTTAAAGCTCAACTTGCTGATAAAACTCAATCAATCACTCAATTATTAAAGAAAGATACAAAGTTTGTTTGGGACCAGGCCTATAAAGAATGCTTTGACATAATCAAACAATATCTTCTTAATCCACTTGTTCTAATACCACCTATACCGTATAGGCCTCTCTTACTATATATCTCAATAACAGATCATACATTAAGATAACTCTTATCACAACATGATGATCAACATACTGAGCGAGTAATTTATTACATTAGTCACACATTAGTTAATTATGAAAAAAATATTCCATGATGGAAAAACTATATATAAAATTATTTTTTTCCACACAAAAACTTTGACACTACATGATCAATAATAAGACTCATGTTATCACAAAAGCAAATCCCTTGAAGTTTCTAATGGTAAAACCACATCTCTTTGGTCACATCACAAAATGGGTCATGTTATTTATAAGTTTTGACTTAAAGATAGTTCTATAGAAATAAATAAAGGGCTAAATCATTGCATATCTTTTGGTAGCCACACCACTCTTGGACACTAATCCTATTAGTGACAAATTTAGAGATGATTTTACTACCTATTCTATTCATTCCAATATGTGGACCATATTCTTTGATGGTTCTCAATATGCATCCGATGCAAGGGCAGACATTATCTTTGTCAACCCTTCTTGTCACATACTTCCTATTACATATCAATTAAGCTTCTCCTACACCAATAACATTTTAGAATATGAGGCACTTATCTTATGTCTCTTTGTCACTCATTCCCTCCAAATTAGATCTATGTGAGTCTTCGGTGATTCCCAACTTATTATCTTCCAAGTCAATGATGTCTATTTGACAAAATAAGAACATCTTATCCCATATAAAAACATGGTACAATGTTTATCATCATAGTTTAACTAATTTTATATAAAAAGTATACAAAGAAAATACAATCACCATGTAGATGCAATGGTAAGTGTTGCATCTCTGAATCCTATAAACATTAATGATGATCAAGCCATTTTCATAATTAAATGAGTATAAATGCCATCAATATCTAATGTGGATTTGATTTCCCTTTCCATCTTAGCCACTACGTGTAGTTTTGCAACTCCAAAATGGTTCTATGATATCTATAAATTTCTAAATAAATCTATTATACCAGACACTTTCTCATGAAATGACAAACACAAATTACACAAACAAGCACTCCACTATGTAATCATTGGTGGATACCTTTTTAAGTTATCCTTCAATGGATAATTGCTTTGATGCTTGACTTCAGTAGAATCCAAAATTTCTCTTACATAAATACATGATAGTGAGTGTGGTAGTCACTTCAGTGGAAAGGCCATGTCACACAAATTGCTTTAATAGGGATACTACTAGCCCACCATAAAAAATGAATGTTCACAATATGCAAAGTTATGTAATAAATTTCAATGACACAGTAACCTATAACATATACCATTACAATAATTTCATCTTATTATCTCTCCATGGCCATTTATGTTATGGGATTTGATCTTATTGGAAAGATTAATTTTGAGTCTAACAATGAACATAAGTTCATCATCATAGCTACAGAATACCTTACCAAGTGGGTGGAAGCCATTCCACTTCAATCTACCATAGGTGAGGACATTTGTAGCTTCCTCATGACTTATGTTATTTCATGCTTTAGCTTACTCATAGCTATCATTTTTGATAATAGAACATCATTAAAGAACACAACTATCAATAGATTTTGTACAAAATATAAGATTAAACACACAATCTCCACTTCATACTACCCACAAGGAAATGGTCAAGTATAAGATACCAATAAAACCATCAACAATATTTTGAGCAAAACAGTGACCAAATTCAAAGGTGATTGACATAATCAACTAGTTTATGCATTATGGATTTATCACATAATTATTTGTATGCCCATAGGAGCCACTCCTTATTCACTCATTTATGGCATAGAGGTAGTTTTACCATTAGAATTAGAAATCCCATCTTTGTATTTCTCCCTTAAAGGTATCCTCATCAATGACCAGTATCATAAAAAGTGTCTACACCAGTTCAAGCAATTAGACCATACACGTATTTGAGTAGTTAAACATCTTAGAATCTACCAGCAACGTGTATAATGATCCTACAACAAATGAGTTCACATCATAGAATTTGAAGTTAATGATCTCATTCTCAAATAAAATCTTCACAATGTCAATGCCAAAGAAGAAATCAAAGGAAAATTCAAACTAAATTAGCTAGGTCCATAGCTCATTATCAAAAATATTAGCCTTAAAGCATATCATCTAGCCTTAATTAAAGGAAATAAACTCAAAAATCCATTTAATATTATGCATCTATGCAGATTCTATGTATATCATTTCATTACACAAATTTTATTGTACATAATTTCTTTTTACTTACTCGTACATAGTTTCTCAGCTTAATTGTACATAGTTTCTTCTTACGTTCTTATACATAATTTCTAAGCTTAACTTGTACATAGTGTCTTTTTGCTTACTTTTATTTATATTATTTCAAAATACCAAAAAAATATAACATGTCAAAATACAAAAAACATTCAAATAACTCAAAACACCAAACACTTTTCAACTGCATGCATTATCCATGCTTTACATTTCTACTACCATACTAGACTTACATTTTATTATTCTATGCTATTATTTATCAATTTATATACATTACCATGATTCACTTGATCTTATTTGAGTGTGTGCAGTGACACACATATCCTTGATTGATTCACTCTACCCATTGAGGGGTTATCCTACTTCTACATTTGAGCCATACATTGACATATCTACCCACTGGGGGCATCTTCTACATGACTACACCATATAGGTTATGTCATTCCTACACCACACACTCTAGTTATCATGTTGATGTACATTACTTACTAGATTATATAGATTAGTCTATCAACACTCACTATTATATAGCACTTGTGTATTTATTAGCATCTACCTAATCTTATACTACATGTTTTGCATACCTTCACTTCTTTCATTGATTAGTTAGATGAGATATTATTTCTATAATTTATATGATTTCATTTTTTGCTTTGAGTATCTATATGTGATTACATTTCTTAGTTCCTATTTTGTTACTTGTGTGTGCCTTATGACATTTGTTAGTGTCCTTTGCTTGTACTCTTATATGTGCTTATAGACCTCATGCCAATCTTGCTTATTTGTAATTATATGTGTATATGGGAATTTGAACATGCCTTATATGCTTTCTTTCCTAGTTTTAGTGACATGTGCCCATGTACCTTATTTTCTCAACCCTTTGGCCTCTTTTGTATGCTTCTTACTTCCTTCCTTGAGTGCATGGTTGCTTATTTTCTTCTCAGTTGTTTGCAATGCCATGATCCATATCATGCATTATATTGCCTTCTTGGATGCCATGATGGACATCATGATCCATCTCTCCTTGACAACTAACAAAATTTCTAATTTTAGTTCAGTATACTACACATGCTATTTCATTATTACATCTATCTAGGCATACCCCTATTGATCTAACAATCTCCAATACAAAATATGTTATATCTTGAGACATATTTTAGATTATCATTTCTATATCATGTATTTCATATCATAATACACTTTTAGGGATCTTTCTTCTAAGGGATATCATTGTATGGTTCATTCCTACCCTCAAAAGAGAGGGCAATAAATAGGGGTTTTGTCACAGAGATCAGAGCCTTCTATCAAAGTTCAAAACACACAGAATAAACCACAAAAATAGTGATGAATATAGAGCAGTCATCAAAAATAGTAAATGAAAAGAGTGCCATATTTGGACTACAATGTTAGACAACAAAGTGTCCACTTTTTGGTGCTCCTATCCAAACAGCTGAAAACCTAAAATTTTTAGAAATAGATATAAAGGTAAGGTTAATTATAGTTTTGTCAACTAAAATTCAATTTAGATTGGGTATTTTTAGTATAGTTTTACTCAGATTATCCAAATATAGTGGGAATCATACACAACATGATGGCTCTCACTTCTAGTTTTATATTGGGCAGTTGGTATAACTTCTAGATCAAAATCCATGTTTTAAAAACCAGAATGTGTGTGGCACATTTGCCTTCTTTTCTTTCTAGTTCATTATATTACCTAGGTATTCTTAGTAGCTATGTGACTAATTCAATCTATAGATGGTTGGAATCATTTTGGAGTGGATTTCATATAATCCTAGTTCTTAGTTTCATAGTGGATTTTATATAAGCCTAATCTCCACCTTTTGGATTGCCAAGATTGGCCTAGTTCTCAATACACATTCAGTTATCCATATAACATTGCTAGATTACAAATCATTCATGGGATTCATGAGCCATCTCATATGACATACATTCATATCATTATCATTTTATAGCTTCACTATATAGTGGGAAATGATGGAACCAAAGGACTAGCTAGCCTTTGTATTCTTGAGCCACCTACTCAAAAGGATTGGACACATAGTCCAAACATCGATTAATACATGCATGATCACATAGATTCACTACATAGTGGGAAATTATGGATCCAAAGGAATATCTAGCCTTTGTATTCTTGAGCTACCTACTTATAGGGATTGGACACATAATTCAAACATTGATTAACATATGCATGATCACATAGCTTCACTACATGGTGGGCAATGATGGAGCCAAAGGACTAGCTAGCCTTTGTATTCTTGAGCCACCTACTTAGAGAGATTGGACACATAGTCCAAACATTATTTAACACATGCATGATCACATAAATTCACTACATAGTGGGCGATGATGGAGCCAAAGGTTTAACCTTTGTATTCTTGAGCCACACTCAAAGAATTAAGCACTCAACTTTGTTCATGATATTACTCTTGGTACAACAAATACATAGTATCACTTAGCATCAATCAACATCATAATAGGTCTTATATTGTTTTATATACTCGATGAGGTGTATTTATTCCTTTCCCTTCCTCTCTCTTTTACCCAACCTTTGTATTTTCTTATTTTATAAATAGCATGTCTAGTAAGAACTAATCTACTCCTTATTTATTACATATTTACGCTTCATGTTGTGCTCTCTCTATGCACACTCAACATCACACATCTTCATGGGCTTCACTCTTACAGGTAAGTTTAGGTATGCTTTCTATTTTTCCTTTATATTAGTATTTTGCTTTACTACATCACTAGAATAAAGGGGGGTAAATGTAGTCATATAAAATGTCCAAATTGGTAGTTTGAGTGTGGATTGTGACACCCCATCCATATTTTATTTTTACATTCTTTGGAAAACCTTCTAGGTACTTTTTTGCTCATTACCAGTCATCCAAAATATTTTAAACCTTGATTCCACCTCAACTAGACATTATTCCCTATGCTAATCTTGTTCCCCCAGGTCCTAAGCCTATAGGACAAGAGTTTCCCATTTTTAGTATAGAAATAGGAACCAAAGTGTCCCATTTTTGGTGATCCTATCCTTTTTCACTTTGATCCCAAATGGTCATTTTTATCTGGTCCTTATCCCTAATTAGTTCATCCTAGTAAAAATAAATCTAACCCATGACCAATTGTTCCATATAAAATCTCACTCAAATCTCATTTATAAAGGAGGTGACCAAACTTACGAATAAATCAATAATACAAACAAAGCACCAAGGAAAACTTCCCTATTATTTACACACACACACCCAACACAACTACAAAACATACACAAACCCTCATACTAGTCCCTAACCACCTCAAACACTATAAAATTAACATTTGCATATACATCACACTATTATAAAAACCACACTAGGTGGGAGAATTACATATGGCTTGATCCATCTTCATATTATTATTATGTAGGTAGCATGCTCACACAAGGGGTGTGGATTGCATGTTCAGTACATCTTACAAACTAACCCCCCCCTTTCTTAAGTAGATCAAATATCATTTTATCAAGCATGATGGAAAGTTAGGGTTTGAATACAAAATCAGCTCCACAGTGAGTTTCATCGACAACTAGCACTCAATTTTTCACAAGCATGCTCACATAGGCACAACACAACTACCTAGAAAGTTTTAGGTCTTTATGATCAATTTGGACAACAACGAAAGGAATGGAAAATAACACTGAATACCAAAGTGTCTACTTTTTGGTGCTCCTATCCTTTCATCTAAAAAATCTATATTGAAGTATGTGATACCTTCCTAATGCTACACAACCATTTTCATCCTCTATATCATCCATCTCAATCTATTTCTAGCTAAGTTATATTTCTTCCTATTTATTGCTATTTTTAGAAAGGTGAAAAAGATAAACCATTACACAAATCAAGACTATAATTATTACTATATTATGTATTAAATTATTAATCCAAAACCTTAGCTAAAATAGGAATAATACTCCATTATTCCCAAATAAGCTGAATCAGTCATAAAGTTTCATGAATTGAAAATATGTTTTCATGCAATTAAAAGGCATAGTTTGGCCTCAAAAGGCTCCTACATGCCATTTTTGGCCCCCAAAATCATGTAAAAATACTTAAAACTTTCTCTAACATTATTTTTGACTTGTGGTCATCCTTTTCTTGCCTTAAAATTAGCATTTCAGGTCTTAAGTTTGGATAAATTGCAAAGAAAGAGCCATTTTCAAAAAGTTTCCATGCAAGATACATATTTGTACAACCCATTCTATATAGTAGAGATCATGAGTAGGAATAATAAGACTTGGTATGTGTTTGAAAATAAATTTAAGGAAAAAGGATTTAAAATAGGCCCAAAACTAGTTCCCTCCAATCATCTTACTTGTTTGCACATAGGGAAAGCCCTTCAGGTTTGCAAGTGGTACAATCATGAGAGAGAAAACTAAGGTCTATAATTTTGATTAGATAAATTATCCTTAGATATATTCTAACTATGTAAATTTTTTTTAAATTTGGTCATCTCTCCTTCATGAACCATCCCTTTGAAATCAAGGCAATCATTATGGCTCCTTCATCCAAGTAGGCAGTTGATTTTCTTTGTTTTCTCTTCATCTGAGCATCATGGTAGGAAAATTAAAGTTTGAAAGGTTTCTCAACAGAATTATCCAAATTTCCATGGAATTATTTAGTTACTTTCCACATGTGTGAGGGTCAAATAGATCTCAAGAAGATAAAAGAGTGCAATTCTATAGTCTACAAACATACGAAGAAGAATTATACAATCTAGGAGAGAGAAAGGGTTTCAAAGTTTTGCTGAATTATTGTTTGAAAATGTATCCTTCATGTTCATATGTTCCTCATTCAATATTCTTAAAGTTTTCATGAAGCTTTATAGCCAATAATATCTTTAATGTCTCTCAAGAGTTCAAAATAAGTCACTATTTAACATATTTTAAGGTTTCTTAAAATTTGTTAAGGATCTTAGTAGACTCCTAGGTTTCAATTTCACCCTCATATGCACCTTCAAAGGCATCCAAATTTATATGTTTGGTAGAATATATGTCTTTATATACATAAGACCTTTAAATTGGTTTTGAGATTCCCATTTCATGCTCTTATCAACCCATTTTGATTCATCTCCATCCTCATTGTCTTACACTACCCTTTATCACTATAATAAAGATCCTTTCCACCCTATATTCATGGCTTTCCATCTTCATTTCCCGCCATCCCCCCTTCCACTTATCTCCATCTCATGAATCCACTACCAAGGAAAGGTCAAGAGTGTTTTACCATTTACAGTCATTAAGAAACATAGTCAATAATTTATCATGAAAGTATAAATAAGGGATGATCTAGAAGATGTCTTATTCAATATCTTATCTCAAACTATCTCATTAAGTTTCAGTAGATTGGAGGGTAAGGATCTATAAACACTAAAAATTTGCACACCATGATTCTAAATGTCAAATACCCCTTGACAGCCTTAGGACCCCTTTGGTATCATTCAAATCTCTAACCCCTAATTAAACCAAACTCATAGTCAATTTAACTCAATTGGATTAACCTAGACTTTACCCACTTTTTACCCTTCACTCTCGACCATCGATGATCAGGTTGATCACTGACAGTCAGGATCTACCTCCTTAACAACTAACATTCAAATCACCTACCTTGGTTTTCTAAAAATAACTTATCTAAATCATATTATGAGCCATTACATTAGTGAGTTATAATTATGAAGCCCAATTCATGTGTTGCTATAACTCTCTTGCATTGAATATAAAAATAGAAGAACAAAGAGGTGAAACCCATCTATAATCATTATCAACATCTTATGCATTTAGGAGTTTCTTTTTGTAGGTCAATCATTATCATCAATCCAACAAACCAACTACCACCTTAGAGAGTCAATTTTACATCACCTCTCCACCAAGTTCTTAGGTACCATTACTCTATCAAAATTGAGCTCTATTCCACCAACACATCAACTACTCCAACCATCTACCTAGTCAACTTTTGGTAAGACAAGTACTTATTTCTTAGTATTCATTTACTTTATTTTCATTTTGAAATCAATTCAAGCCTTACCCATCTCTCAAAATCCATCTTTTAAATCTCATCAATTAACCCTTTTACCAACCTAAATCCATACATAGTAACCATCGATGGTTGTCTCAATCACCGATGGTCTATCCAACCACTAATAGTGTATCCAACTATTGATGGTCAGCCCAACTACTGACAATCACCTTAACCATTGATGGTCAACCCAACAACCAATGGTCACTGTAGTAGTGAAAACTATCAAGTTATTTTCACCCACCTACCCCCAACCAAACATGATTTTCTATGTTCTTACCTATTCATAGACCCCTATCTAATTTTTTTAAGCATACCCCAACTACTTACCACTAGGATTAATTAGTTTATCACTAATTTAATCATTTCTAGTCTATTTTCTAAATGAGCATTCTTGTATTCAATTTTAATACCTTTTATTTATTGATGCAAGCAATTTCCTTTCTATTTATAAACTTAATTATTTAAAAATAAGTGGATTGATAGCCTCTAAGGAAACTCTCACTTCTGGGATCTAGCTATCACTAAGCAATCCACTCAACTATCTATATAAAAAATAAGTTTGCTTTAGTGCTTTCTTATCTTCAGGTCATCCTCCTAGGCCAAAGAGGAAATCTTCACAATCTTTTGATTCAATGCACACACAATAAAATAGGTTTTTAAACCATTCCCATACTTAGTTTCTTCATTTTCCTTTTATAATAATATACAAGAAATTCACTAAAACATTGTGGCATGCTCGGTGGGACCTTGAGTCTTTACTTAAGGTTTCCTTTTATTTACATCTATATGTTTTTTCTCTATCTATGCTCATTAACAAAACTAAAATCTCTTTTAGGTTTAAAATTAAGTGCATCCATTGCTTACTTCTAATTTTATCCCACTTTGAGTTAAGGCACAATAATCTTATTGTAGCATCACTTTTATTGCACAGACTTAACCAAACTACCTTCATCAATTAAACATCAAATAAACTTGAGATAAGGCCCAACTAGGATTTCATCATCTAGTGGTAACCTTACCCTTTCCCAATTATCCTACTTGGAGGTCATTACCAAGGGGGAAACCAACTCAACTCTCTAGTTGAGTATAATCTATGAATATTAATATATATTGGCTAAGTACCTAACACACTTATCATTATGATGTGTGAAGTGAGGGGGTAGGCCCCAATACCAAGCCACATATTTATTCCAATATAGATTCCTTTTGAGTATCTAAACATAACCTAAAACCAACCTTAGACTTCCTCTCTAGTAGCTGCTCTACAAACCAATTTCAGTTAGACATCCTCTTAAGGCATAAGACAAAAGTGAGATTAATTAAAACTTTAGGGCTTAACATATATTTTAGAGTTTGATTTAATTTCTTTGATCATTTCCTTATCTTCTCTTTGTTTGATTAGTAAGGTTATTTGTGCTTTCTATGTCCCCTATCTCGTATGGTTCTCACTTGCCAACAATGAAAAGACCAACCTTTGGCTATATCCCTAATCTACAAGGGCATGTACCTACTACCCAACCACCTACATCTACCTATCCTTATTTATCTTCCACACAACCATTGACATCCATCTACCAATATGTGGTAGCCTCCCAACCTTCTACCCACTATCAATATGCATCCCAACTACCACAATAATATGCATCTTATAACCTTCTGGGTGATCAACCCCAAGAAGACATAGTGAAGATGCTTATGGACAAGATGACAAGCTTAGATTCATCCATTTCAAGTGTTCATAACATCTTATCATATGACCAAATCTGTAATGAGCCCATCCATCCATTCATACCTATCAGGCCATATCCTCCCTAATGGGAACTTCCCAAGTTCTCTAAATTTCAAAGTAAGGAGGATCCCCAATATCACCTTAGGTAATTTAGGCATGCTTTTTATCTCATCACCTATAATTATTCCCTTCTTGTTTGCACCTTCCTCATGTCTCTAGCTAGTCTGGAATTAGATTGGTATAGTGTCATACCCAAGTACTCTCTTTTCTCCTTCACCTAACTAGATCAAACCTTCTTGGACCAGTTTTCAATAAATATCTCTAACAAATTTTCTATCACTGACCTCTACTCCATCTAATAGTTTAAGGATGAATCCATCACTAAATGTGTGGCTCATTAGAAGATCCTAATTAACCAAATATCCTTTTCTCTACCTCAACCCAAACTCATAGAGCTCTTTACTCAGGCATGTACCAATCATATATCCTCTACGTTATGTGTCCAGAGATTTTAAACCTTTGATGAAGGTTTTACCATGGTATATAAGTTGGAGAACCAAGCCATTAATGAAGGAAATCTCAAGCTCAAAAATAAGAATTCAACCTATAAAACTAATGAGGCTTCATCTACCAAGTCAAACAACCAGTCTAATACTAACACCAAGAGCAATGGAAATATGAATGTGGTAGTCATTAAAGCCACCCCTATACCTTTCATCAACCAATCTAATTCCTCTAGTTCTTCAAATAAAAACATGAGGAGCTAAACTTGAAATAACCAAAAGCAATTCAATCCACTTAGAGAGTCATATGCTTCCATCTTGGATAAGTTATTAAAAGTAAACATCATTTAACTCCCTCTTATCAAACCTCCTCAGCAATTTGATTCCTCTCATCCTACACCTAGTTGGTTCAATGAGAATGATTTGTGTGCCTTTCATCAAGTTATAGGACATGATGTCAGTAGGTGCAACACCTTCAAGAGCCTTTTCCAATCCCTCATTGACAAGGGGGATCTTGCATTAGATAAACCTAATGCACCATCAAACCAAGCCCTTGATATATTTAGGAAGCCCTTCCCAAACCATGCTCCTCCTAATAATAAGATCAACAATGTCAAGTGATCTCACAATACCCATTTAGTTAACATGGTCCTTGATGTATTCATTTCCAAACTTCCTAGTATCTAATATTTTGGTCCTCCACCTCTACCATCTACTAAGGTAATGGGCATACCTTCCCTTCCTTAAAAAACTCAAACTAAAGAAGAACCATCCTCCCCCCTCCAATTATCAAGGTAGTGTGGCCACTAGCCTCCAAACTAATAAATTGGAATGACCAACCATCGCTATCCTATCTTTACCTTCAACTATCAAGAAACCTATTCTCCCTTCATAAATCATTCTCAAGAAGGAAATCCCCATGTCTACCCCCCCCATAGAGGAACCACCTATCTCAACCTTGCATCCTTTGATTGAGGAAGAGAATGAGGTTACCATCTTTGTGTCTCCACCTAGGGGCTTATCTTTTAGGTCCACTATTTAAGGAATCAAACCAACCTACAAACCATTCTCTAGGCTATTGTAAAAATTAGATTTTTTTTCCAACCTTGACATGTATTGAACCACCTTATGGTAGTAATTAGGGCTACCTTATATCACCAAGAAATAACCTCCAACTTTACCTTTAGCAAAATAACCCACCACTTCTGCTATCTAGACTCCTACCCTATCAACCAAATCAATAACAATTTTTGCCAATCCAACAATCTCAGATCCATCTAATGCACCTAAACCCAAATAAACCAAATCACCTTCTCAAACCAAACCAATCAAGAACCTTTGTACCTTCCCTACACCAAGCCTTAGTCACCCCTCAATGAAGGTGAAGCTCATCTCATTGGAACTAGCACCCAAATGTCAAACCAAAACAACCAAAGAGGAAAAACCACACAAAGTCCAGAAGGCCCAAATTTTACCTCCCTCAACCTTACCCTCCATTTTGGGTCCTCATCCCTCTACCCTGAGTAGTAAACCCCTCATCTCTACCAAAACCCAACCACCTCTTTTGGTTACACCTTCATAGTTTTTCTCTAATGCACCTATTTTCATTACACCAACAATACTTAAGCTACCTACCTTGAGATCTTCCACCTCTAGATCATCAACCTCCTTTCCTAAACTAAGGTCATCAACCAATCACACCACACTACCCAAAACACCTACCATAAAACATATCTCTAAATAACCTCCTACTTCAACCATCAAAGCAAAGACCACCACACACCTACCACCTTTAGTTAAGTCCTACTCAACTATTTTCCATAGGCTATTACAAAAATTTTGTTTATCCTTTCCTCCCATCAAACCCTTTGACCCTATTACTTTTAAACCCATTTGGTACAATGACCACCATGTGTGTTCTTATCATAAGACACTTGACCATGATACAAAAAACTACAATGCTCTCCAAACTATTATCCATTGAATTTATGATGAGGATGATCTATTAATAGATGAACCCCCTATGGGTCCCATACCAATCCAACCAATAACCATACCTACCCAATGCTCACCTACTCCTCCACTCTCACCTAAGAGTGAAGATGAGTTTGACTAATCATCTAGCTTAACCTCTCCTTCTATCCATATTATCAACATGGTCATAAGATCATATTAGAAGGATGAGGGGAGGGCTAAGGTGTCCATTCCTTAGATGTACCCACTTTAAACTCCCAACCAACCTATACCCAACCATCTCCATCCCTTACTAATCCCAAGGTATTTATTTTAGGTGCCTCCCAATCTAATCCATCAAGAGAGTTATCCTTGAGAAACTTCATTAGACCTCGGCAAAGATGAGCTTTTATGAATTGACATCTACCTCTCCCCATCACTGCCAAGCACTAATAGAGGTTTTCCAATCCATTGAGGTCCAACCTGAGGACCCCCAACCTCTAGTAGCCTTTATTGGTGCCCTAAAAATTTATAACCTTATTACCTTCAAGGATTTGGAAATACCTTCCATCTACCTCAAGGACCCAAATCCCCCTCTCTTTATCATTACTTACATCAACCAAACCTACATCAAATGGGTCATGATTGATGGGGGAGATAGGTGTAACATCATCTCCTCTCATGTCTACAACCAACTCAACTTGTCAAATAATGTGATGTCTAAATCATCAACCATCCTCTACTCTTTCAATGATACCATGGCCACTACCTTGGGAACTATCATCCATCATATCTATTTAGGACCTCCCATGCTCCTTAAACTTTTATATGTTTTGGAAGGTGAATTCTAATACAATTTCTTATTAGGATGACCTTGGATTCGCTACATGGGTTGTATTCCCTCTACCCTTCACTATTGCATTAAGTTTTAGCATTAAGGCTAGGTAGTCACCATCCAAGTTGACCCAAGTCATTTATCAACATGAAAAATGACCTATCACCCTGATGATGTCATCATACCCCCATCCAACACACCCTCAATAGCTAAAACTTGACCTTTAACCAACAAAGTGGATATCACACCCCCTTTTACCAATGAGGCATCAAATAGTTCCTCTATCCATTTAGACCAAATTCCCACCATAGACCTATTAGAATCAATGTTCCATCACCTTTCACTGGGGTAGTATCATCTTTTAGCCCTTGATATTTTCCCTACTCTACATGAATATGGACAACTCACCAACCAGTCAGTATATGACCCCAATGTTGGGACAGTTGTTCCCATTATACTTCCCCACTGTTAGACCCATTTTATCTATGGGAGACTCTAAAAACCCCTTGGTACTTCTACCACTTCTCTTTCACCTAGGCCATTTACTACTAGTTTATCCTACCTAGATAAATTAAGCTTTACCAAGACATACCTCCATTTGTGTGCTTGGAAAGGCTTTGATCTTGGGTGGTATGAGCATGGCCCACACGGATTAGTCACCATAAAAACCAAGAAGTCACATGAGAAGCATGGAATTGGTTTTATCTTACCTGATAAGAAAAAATCTAAACAAACTACCATGACCATTCTTGAAGAAGATGCCCCTTCCTCATCAACCTCACCTCCACTTTCATATGAGGATGATGACATTATCCCACCTAATTTTTTTTTTCATCAACATGATCATCCTTAGACCCCTAACTTATCAAAAGGAAGGGGTGACCATAACCATCCCTTTGACCCATTCTGATATGATACAAGAGGACTCTCCTACCATTAACATTATTCAACACCAAGATGATGATTCTATTCTCACCTATGTTGATGCCCCAAATTATTCAATCCACAAATCCTTTATTCTTGAGACCTCGACCATGTTAAATGAATCCACTATGGATATCAAATTGGTTACTTAGTATAACCCTTTCATTATCAAAATTGACCAATTACTAAATGCTGAGGAACTTTGGGACTTCCCCTCTTTCCTCTAAGAATATAGCATAGCCTTTGCTTGTTCTTATAATTATATGCCTAGAATTGACCACACCATTACCACCCATAACATAGTCACCAACTATGATGCTAAGCCTGTCAAGAAAAATATCTGATGCATACGTCCCCACATTACCCTTCTCATCAAAGAAGAGCTTTAGCATCTTCTATTTTTCAAATTTATTCAACCAATTGACCACCCCCAATGGATCTCAAATGTTGTACCTATCACCAAAGCCATAGGGGGACTATGCATTTATGTGGACTTTTGTGACCTCAACCTTAGTTACCCCAAAGATGACTTCCCTCTACCCAACATTGACCATCTTTTTGATCTTACAACCAACCATGAGATGTTATCTCTCATGGATGGATTCTCAAGATACATTTGGATCTTAATTACTCCCAAATATCAACATAAAACCACCTTTACCACCCCTTGGGGAACCTTTTGCTATCAGGTCATGCCTTTTAGACTAAGGAACATTGGTGCAACCTACCAATGTGTCATGACCTATATCTTTCATGACCTTATCCATAATATTATTGAGGACTATGTGGATGACTTTATCAAAAAATCCAAAATCTAAAAATATCACTTGGTTGTTTTTAAGATCATATTTGAATGCCTCATCCATTATGACATCAGCCTAAACCTCAAGAAATGCATTTTTTGGGTCTTTTTAGGAAAGCTTCTTGGCTTCATTGTCTCCTTTAATGGAATAAAATTCAATCCTACCAAAATCAAAGCCATCCTAGACATGCTTCCTCCAATCAACCTTAATCAACTTCATAGCTTGTAAGGGAAGATTCAATCCATTCACTATTTTATCTCCCAGCTTTTGGACTAGTGCCAACCCTTCCACCATATTTTAAACAAGTATGTCTCTTTCAAATAGAATGGTGACTATTAAAAGGCATTTGATTTTCTTAAAGATTACCTATTTCCACCACCTATCCTTACCACTCCTAAAGATGACCAACCATTTTACCTTTATATCTCTACCACTGACCATTCCATAGGGGCAATGTTGGCTCACAAAACCTATTTCATAACTAACACCAACCCATTCAAGTACATGAACTCTAAGACATACCAAAACTAGCATATGGTCAAATGATTCATGCTCTTAGTAGAGTTTAACCTTGAGTTACTACAACAAAATTCAATTAAAGGACAAGTCATTGTCAACCAATTGGCCAAGGCACCTTTACCAGATAACCAACCTCCTCCTCTTTGAGTTCCTTGATGAGTTCATCAAAACCCTCTCTCAAGTAGATTTCACCTATCAGGTCACCATGTTCTTTGATAGATCTAAATGTCAACATGGTGGGGGATTTGGTATCATCCTTATCCCCTTTGATAGTGAACCTCTACCTTTGTCTTTCAAGCTTTATTTTGAATGTACCAACAATATGGTTGAGTATAAAGCCATAATAATAGGCCTTCAGACTGCCTTAACCCTAGGAGTCAAAGGAATCAATATCTTTGGTGACTCTTAAATTTTGTTCAATCAAATCAATGACTCCTACCAATGTAAGAATAATGTTATGCAATAGTACAAGTAACTAGTTGATGAACTCTTAACATCATTTGAATACTATTGTATCTAGTCAACCTCATGATCTACCAAAAAGTTTGTCGATGCCATGGATTCCCTTACCTCTTAAATACCATCCATACCCTCAGATTCTAAACTGTCTATCATTATCCATAGACTTACCTAACCTTCTTATATCAAACTAGATTCTCCCACCATTTTTAATGTTGAGAAGACCCAACCTGAACTTTGGCATCAACAAACCTTTGACTATCTTAACTTTGGCATAGTTATTTTTGGCCTCTCTAGGAATGCTTGAAGAGAATTTATATATAATACCTCATGTTATACCATTATGGGATGAATTCTCTATAAACATAGCTTTTATGGCCTCCTCTTCTATTGTTTGTGTAGTTAAGAAGCCTCTCATGCTATCAAAGAAATGCATGATGGTATGTTGGGGGACACTTTAATGGCCTCATTGTGGCTAAGTTCATTCTTCATCTAGGCTATAACTAACCTGCCCTTAAACAATATTTTTTTTATTATGTGAAAAAGTGTGTCAAGTGTCAATAACATGCTAATTTGTAGCATGCACCTAGCCATAGCCTTCACATTTCTACTAATTTCTAGATCTTTTCATAATGGGGATTAGACCTCATTGGGTAAATTAATCCACATTCCTTGTAGAAACACCATTATATCATCACCATAACCTAATATTTTACCAAGTGGGTATAATATATTCCTCTAGTCTTGACCAAAGTAGAGAAGATTGTCAACTTTATCAACCATCACATTATATGTTGCTTCGATACTCCTTACAAGATTATCACCAACAATAGAAAATCCTTTAAGAATAATTAATTATAGGTTTTATGTGACGTATTAAGAATTAACTTAATTTTTTCCTCACCCTATCATCTTCAAGCTAATGGATAGGTAGAAGCCTCTAACAAAATTCTTAATAACATGCTAATTAAAATGGTCAATGTATCTAGTCAAGATTGGAATTTTCACATCCCCTTCACCTTGTGGGCATATCATACTATAATTAGAACCCATACAAGTGATACACCTTTCTCTCTTATGTTTAGAGTAAAGGTAATATTTCCTCTTGAATTCCAAATCCCATCTCTTTTCATAACTTTGTAAGAGCTCATTTTTTGAATGATTATCATCAACATCATCTAGCCAAGTTAGAGATACTCAATGAGCATAGTTTAACATCCCTTACCCACATCCATGTCCATCAAGCATGCCCGTAACAAGCACCTTAAATTATGAAAATTTAATATTATAGATCTCATCCTAAAGGAGAATCAACATGTCACCAATATGGAGAAAAATAAGCAGGGCAAGTTTGCTTTCAATTGGCTTGGACCTTATATCATAACCCAAAAGTATGGATCAAAAGCTTACCAGTTGTCATCTCTCAAAGGCTACCTAGAGTATGAGACACTCAATATTTCACAACTATATCCATTCTTTTGTTTAAAAAGATTAAGCTCACCTTTTATATAACTTAATTTTATCCCTTGTTATCTACCTACATTCCATCTCCCCATTTTAGGGGCAACCAATTAAAAGATGAATCATGTGATTATTCATCATAGTCATAGCCTAATCTTGAATAATAGGTACCATTGATCTACCCATGGCAAGATTCTCATGGTACTTTCCACCCCTTTTTAAGATGTATGTCCATGATCGATGTCACCTAAACCTCTTTACACCTAATCAACCTCTTGTGTTTTTAGTTTTGCCTTCATAGAGGTGAATCCTTAAGACTATATAATCAAGTCTATGTCAAGAAAAATTAAAGCAATCAAAATTCAAAATCCCTACCATTAGCAATCATGGGTCATTCCTAGCATTCATAAACTACTCCCTTGAAGGATAGCTATTGAACATTTAATTGAAATTGCCAATATAAGGTAGACTACTCCCTTGAAGGAAAGATATCAAAATCATTAAACAAATGACTTAAACTTTGACCACTCCCTTGAAGGATGGCTGAGTAAAGCATTTATCAAAAGCATAACAATTTATTGGAAGCTTCCTACATTAACCAGCTTCTTATATACAACAATAAATCTAAAGACCCATTATCACAATGAAAAACCAAAACCAAAATAATCTTAAAATCTATAATCAGCTCTCAAATAGCATAATAAGGTAAAATCCATAATCAACTCTGACAAGTAGACTTCTTACATCAATCAGTATATGCAATTTGGCATAGACTTATTTATCTTGGTTCTCTAGACACCTACAAAAGAGGCATGCTAGTCTCAAAACAAGGTTTTATTTTTCACCCATCTTCCCTTTACACTATATGTAAGGGATTTTTGAGCTTACTTGACATTATGTGGTCAATACACCTTTTAACCAACTAAAAAATTCTAATGCAAAACCATTCTAAGGGCTTATGTTCATTAATCCAATCCACTTCAGTTTTATTATCTAGTCCTTGTAAACTAAGAAGCATCATACCCTCTTCTTATCTTATTATGGCTAGTTGATCCTTCCATTATGGCATTTATCTCTTGGTTGTATTCTTTATCCACCTATCTTATGTTGTTGATTCATTTACCTTATGGTTTTTTACCTTAAACTAAATTGACAATAGAGCATAATCATAAGCATAACCAAGCATAACTATAATCAAATCATAATAATAAGCATGACCATATTCATAAATTATCACAAGCATAATCAAATATTAATATCATAACATCTATGATCATTTAAACAATCAACCATTTCTAACCACATGTCTAAGTCTAAAATAATGCAGTATATACTCATTAAAACTTAGTATGTCATAATCATAACTATAAATCAAAACCATCTCATGCCTAGCTAAACATCTATAAGAAATATAAAAATCACACCATATGAATTAAACATAAACCATAAACCATGAACATGAGCATAAAACAATGATCACATATATAAACTTGTGATTCAAATAATCATAATCATGTGTACATATAGATACACATGACTCTCTCTCAAAAATGTACATCTCACTGCATTGACTCACAAGAAAAAATCAAAATGATATAAAAAATGTCATAATATATCTATATATATGCCCCAAAGGCACCACTACCTCTTAGAGAACCATTAGATCCTAGTGCCTACCCACCTATTATCCCTATTAATCCCCTAGTTATCCCTATCTACCCAGATACAAATGCTTCCCACTACCTTGGTATTGCTAGACTAATACCACCTACCAAGCTTGCCCTATACTCACCCCATAAGGGGTTATCTAGACACTATGTTTGAATAATAGCCTTGTAATAACATAGGTCCTCTATTGTAGACCCTATCTATGTTTTTACTCTTCCTCCTCCTCTCTACCTTAGAGAGTCCCTCTCCTAAGTCACCAAGCATAAAAGAAGGTCTTGGCTTGATCCCTATCACCTATGATGGTAGAAAAATATGACCCTATAAGGTATTAACCTAACCCTATAGTGTAATAATCTGGCCCTACAACATGGATACCTACCCCTATAATACCTATACCTATCCCTATATAGTGGTTAAATCCATTCCTACCTATTTATCATGGCCAACCTGATCCACAACTATTGGCCTCACACCTCCATCATCCCCACCAATATCTACAACTACATATATGGGCTAGTACCATGTTGGGTACCCATATATAAACTTGACATCATCTATCAGTGCCCTAGTTGCTAGTTCCTCATACTATAGAAAAGTAGGCACAAGATGTGGATCTAGTAATAAGATCTCTAAATCCTCTCTTGCACTTGGGGAATGGCCCTGGGATACCCTATACTAGGCCAAATTATTAAAATACCCTATCAAATGGATTTAGATCTACCTCCCCATGTCACCTATCGAGTATCCATCTATAGATCTTAAGGGAGAGTGTATATCTCATATACCTTGGCCATACCAAAAATTGGATTTATGGCCTCCAAGTGATGTCTCCTATCACTAGTGCACCTAGTGCACCCCTAAACCACTCCATGTCATGAGCTCATCCTCTTACACCTAACATAATGAAGTCACCCCTCCACTGCATAAAGTTGATGGTTAACTCTATCTATGTGAAGCCTACGCACAACAACCCCACTAGCCTTAACAACCTAATGTATTTATAGGCCCAATAATGAATAACTAGGCTGATGTTGATACCATATTTCCTATGGGCCCTAAACCCCCATATCTCCTTATATACCTATATAAGTAAAATAGGCACCCAACCAAATTTCATCTGACCCAATAATAGCTCGACCAGTACCCCCAGTAACAAGTAAGGAAATCTCCTACTAATCAAGTCAAGAAGCCCAAAGAATGTCACATCAATCATGAGCATGGTCATGAATCTCCTCTTAGCTGGATCCCTCTAATACAATGCACTTACTTTAACCCCCAAACATTTCATTTGACCTAATCACTCTCATATTTAAATAAAATCTTGATGTGATCATCCCACTCCTCCTACTCTATGTGGTAAATCAGATCACTACAAAGTGGAAGATGAGTGGTCTTATGAACATATTTAGGTAGAATAGTCATCTCCTCAATTAGTAATATAAAGGTGTTTGTAGTGGGATCCCATCTCTTGATGATCACTTGACTATGGATGCATCTCATGACAAATGCTAGTACTACCTCATAGCTCCCAACCCTACCTCTTTTATGTGGGCCTAGTTGATTGGGGTTATCCCCTATTAAATCTCTACAAAGATACATGACACGGAATTTTGCATATGTATCTATTTCCTATCCTGCACCAAGTTAGAACACGACCTAGTCCCCTACACTAATATCATCTACCCTAAACCTTTATGTGATTAACTTATTCCCTTATCTATCCTACCCATCTACCTACTAGGTTTGCCCTCTAAACCTACCCTATCAACTTATGCTTAACATGCACACCATTTCATTTGCCTTAAATTTTTAAACCACTTATCAAAAGCAAAACAAACTTCTCTACCCTAGTCAACCACTAGCAATCATGGTGACTATCGATAGTCTGACACCTATGTTTTCTAGGGTGTCAACCATTGATGGTCCCTATCACACCAAAAACCTACCAAATACACAAGCTAAACAACAAAATAAGCTACCCTAAACCTTGGCCAACCCAATTTACCTACCCACCCAAATAATTCTTACTTTTACTTGTAATTTTACCCAAAACTCTACCTAGGGCATAACAAACCAAACTAAGCATTCCAACCTACCCTAACCTCCCAACCTAATACATTTACGTAAAACACCTACCTGTCACAATCAAAACACCCCCTACCTCATTTTGTGACCATCATCATGGAATCACCCATAAACCTACTCATCCTTGATCATGCTCACATGCTCCCTACATCATGGCTAGTCACCTAGGTCCCCCTCAGCTAAATGTCAAAATCCACCTCAACAAACTACTATCCAATAAAGCACCATCACTAGAAACCAATAAATTTTTTAGAGCTCCAACTCAACCAAGCAATAATAACAGTGAGTGAAAATTAATTCTAATTTTAATTTTACCCCATGTGCATTTATGGTTTTCACCCTAACCATTGATGATCAGGGTGACCATCAATGGTCAAAATGACCCACTTTATTAATTCCACCAAAGAAAACCCCCTTTTATAAAAACCAACCCAATTTTACCCACCCATGGAGACTATCTTCTCCACCCACCTTGACCACCTCATCACCTCACTTTTGGTCCATTTTGGCCCAAGTAGCACATGTTTTATAACACATTTTACCTAGTCCTTTGACCACAATAACAATATTTCCATGTTGACCACCTTTTGAACTTATGTCACCTTGTGCTTAATTGACCTATTTATGTCTTTTTAGGAGAACTTCCTACTTTGGATACCCATAACACTTGACCCATTTGTGTTTTCACTAGGATCACTTCTTACATTGGATACCCACCGAAACACTAACCTTGTCTAGGAGACTAACAAGTGTACCTAACTACCACACCTAATTGTGGTCATGTGGTATACTAGTCACTTATCCCTTAATATTGACCTTTATTTTTCTCAACTATGAAAACCTTGTCTTTACATGATCTTGGTTATTACACCTTTTATCACACTTCACACACCTATTTGAATTTTAGTACCCAACCTCTCAAACATGTTAATATTCACCTTCATCATCACCTTCACCCACCTTATAAAACCCACACCTGGTTCTGCTTTACCTCACCCCCTCCCAGTTTGAGGGGAAACACCTCCTCCTATACTTAGGGCAATTAGTAGACATTTGACAACATCAATTTTTATTTTATAATTGGTTAATTCCAAGTTGCATAACAAAAAAGGGCAAAATATAGACACCAAAAATATTCAAACCATGATTCCAAATGTTGAAATACCCTTTGATATCCTTAAGACCCCCTTTGTACCATTCAACCCTCTAACACCTAACTAAACCTAACCCAAAGTTAATTTAACTCAACTAGCCTAACCTAGCCTTTACCCACTTTTTAATCTTCACCCTCAACCATCGATGGTCTAGTTGACCACCAATGGTCACCCTAACCATCAATAGTCAAGGTCCAAATCCTTAATAACTAACATTAAAGTCACCCACCTTGCTTTTCTAAAAATAACTTATCTAAATCCTATTGTGAAACATTACATGAGTGAGTTATAATTAGGAATTCTAGTTCACGTGCTATTGCAACTCTCCTACCTTGCCTATAAGAAGAGAGAAGAAAAGAGGTAAAACCCATCTACAATCATTATTAAGAGATTATGTATCCAAGGGTTTATTTTTGTAGGTCAATCATTATCATCAATCTAGTGAACCAACTACCACATTAGAGAGTCAATTTACCATCACCTCTCTACCAAGTTCTTAGATACTGTTACTCTATTAGAATCAAGCTAGATTCAACCGAAAGGTTAACTACCCCAACCATCCACCCAATAAAATTTTGGTAAGACAAGTACTTATTTCTCACTATTCATTTAATTTATTTACCTTTTGTAATCAACCTAGGCCTTACCCATCTCTTGAAATACATCTTTTGGATCTCATCAATCAGCCCTTTTGCCAACCCACATCCATACACAGTAATTGTTGATGATTATCTCAACTATCGACAATCTATCTAACCACTAATGGTTAGCCTAACTATCGATAGTCACCTTAACCATTGACAATCAGCCCAACCACCAATGGTCACTATGGCAGTGAAAACCAACAAGTTATTTTCACCCACCTACCCCCAACCAAACTTTATTGTTTGTGTTCCTACCTATTCACAGACCCTTGTCTAATTTTTTGAGGCATACCCCAACCACCTAGCACTAGTATTAATTAGTTTATCACTAATTTAATCATTTATAGTCTATTTTCTAAGTGATAATTCTTTTATTTAATTTTAGTACCTTTGATTTATTGATACAAGTACTTTCCTTTCTATTTATAAACTTAATTGTTTAAAAATGAGTGGATTGACAAACCCTAAGGAAGCTCTCACTTCTAGGTTCTAGCTATCGCTGGGTAATCCACTCAACTATTTTTCTAACAAACAAGTTTTCATTAGTTCTTTATTATCTATAGGTCATCCTCCCAAGCCAAAGAGAAACTCTTCATAATCTTTTGATTCAATGTGCACACAATCAAACAAGTTTTTCAACCATATATGTACTTAGTTTTTTATTTTCCCTTTTCCAATAATAAGTAATAAATTCACTAAAATAGGATCATATCCATGTTTGGTGACCTCCCCAATGTCAAATTGAAAATCTATCTGTACAAGAAGATTTCATAAAGTCACCTATAATTGAGAAAGGACATAATATTTGTGAAGGTTTGGTCATGACATCAATGTATGATTGAAGGTTGACAATCAATTAAGGGTTATTAATCCAAATATGACTTCATTAATTTCATAATCACAAGGAGGTAGACATAATAAAACATTTAAGAGTATCAAAGGACACCTATAGATCTATGTTCAGGTCATAACCTAGAGTAGGTAAGGGTCTTTGTAGTCTTAAGGCCTATCAAGGTGAAAAAGAGGATAGTTGTTTTGGTTAAGTGTATAATATGCTATGAGGATTGGTAACCTCAATATAGATCTCAAGTACAATACATATCTAAGTTCTTGAATAGCTCAGGTAGCACAACAAGAGACCTACAGTTAGCTTAATGGACATTCATAAGCCAAAGAGTGAATAATGTAATGAATATAATCTCAAGGAGGTTGACATTAAAATAAGGTTGTTGGGACTATTAATATTATATCATGGAAAGGACTCTTGAACCTCTTGTTAGTTTTTTCAATCTCTCCAAGAATCCTCAAACCATGGCATAGTCTGTACAAAGGACATGTCATCAAGAAACATAGTCAAGTAGTGAGGGAAAGGCCCATTTTCAAGAAGATGATGGTAGTATGAAGTATATATTGTCACAAGTAATTGGTTATAATATTTTTATAAAAGGAATAATACAAAGGATAACCAACCTCATTTTTGGTAATTTCCATTAAAACACCACCTACATCTCGATAAAAGACTTTTCAAGAATGTTGATTGTCAGTCTTGAGATAGTGAGGTCTTGTCATGATTCTTTGGGTTCATAAGGTTTCTATCATGTTTTGATAATATAAAAACATGGTGTGATGATTTATATTATACCTTGAATCTCTAATGGTATTAAATACTTAGTCATACACCTCATAATGTACACCTACAACCACAAGAACATAATCATATCTCCAAGCTTAGGGAGGATGAGGGAAAAATAGTCCATGATGGAGTTTCATGGTCTAATGATAGAGATTAACATTCATGGAAGGTTATTAAATCAATAATGATGTAATTAGGTCAAATTATGAAGAGGATTACTCCCATATATGACATAGTCAAGGTCAACTATAAATATACATCTACAACCATACAAATGACAAGTTCCTCTCACATAGTCACATATTATCAAAGTTCAAAATGAAGATCATTCATGTCAAGAAGTGAACATATGAAATGACTTATGAAATTAAAGTGATAAATTTATATATCCAAAACTTTAAAATAATACTAAATTACTCCCAAACCAAGAGGATGACAGTACATGCTTGTATGGAAATAGGATTGTGTGTAAGGCTTAAAACATTATTTAAAGAGTCAATATGATAGAAAGAGAATAAGAGGGAGTTTCAAAATGACTTGAATGTTTTAAAGTCACATATTAATTATGATATGGCTACCAAACACCTATACACCTCATCAACACCATCTACAATAGTGTTTATACATAGTCATAATGAGGTTCTTTGAGAAGCATGGTATGGTGGTAGGTTGCATAAGTATGCAAGGTAACCAATGAAGGATGATACCAATAAAATGGATATATTCATGATATATTAAAATAATATTCACCATGATTAGGAATAAACCAATGTTAAAAATAATAAAAACTCGGTCTTAGGACTTAAAAGGAGGCAACCTACTAGTAAATTTTGGGAAAATCCACCTATAAGCCAATATATGCATGATCCAATCATGAAAATTTGGTAGGGTTGGTCCTCATGAGTTTTTATACCTATACATAAAATTTTTGAGGTAAAATTAAGATTTGAATTAATCACTATTTTTCACATTCAACCCCATATTCATTAATAATCTTCATCCAAGCAAGCAAACTTCTTAAAGAGTCTAGAGGTGTGGTAGAGGATTGCAACTTCATTTAAGTATTTGATGAGTATTAAAGAGTGATTTTAAATATATATACACCTTTTTTAAATTTTATCACACTCCAAAATCAATGTAAACCATGCCCTTGAGGGGTAAAGCAAGCAGACAAGCACCAAACCCTCAAGAGACACAATCACCATTTTGGCCTCTTACATGTGATAATTCTTCATTTGGTGGACATGGAGAAATGAGGAGGATAATTTAAACCTTACAATAAATATTAGAGTGGATTAAATTCATAAATATAGTTTTTCATACCCCTCAATCTCCTCAAATTCACACATAGTCTTCCATAACCACTTGAAGCCCAATTTCATCACATAGAGATCTTGATGCACCTTTTGCATGGGACCTCATTATTTTAATGGTTGATGAAGGGGTAAATGTAATTCAGTTTTATGCTAATTGGTTTCATATCAGAGGCCTATATGTTATGAAAAATCTATAGACACCAAAATTGTGTCTACTCCTTGGTTGACTCCCCCTTGGTCCCCTTGGTCCACTTCTAACACATTCCTAACCCACACACTTATTAATTTAAAATAATAACTTATTTTAAATTAATAACACCTCCCTTGACACCTCACCCATGACACATCACCCTTAGCACCTCACCCTTGGATTCCTCACCCTTGGATACCCTCATTCATTACCCTATGACTAATCATTCCAACTCTCTCACTAATCCCCACGCCTATTAAACCCACCTTCGACCATTTAACCACGACCACTAAACTCGATAGATGGAGGAATGAGAAAAAGGCTAAAAATAGCCTTTTTACCCATCCTCCAACTACTGACGTCGGTCAACCGTCAGCCGATGCTGGCGGGATCACCGACGTCAGTTGTTTAAAACCAACTTGCAGGCTGAATGGAAAAGGAATCACAAACTCGAAGGCTAAATCATAGACCTGAAGGCTAAATCACAGACCTGAATGTGAATTCTCTTGCATCCATAATTTGACCTCTCTCTCTCTCTCCCAGATGCATGCCAAGCATCACAGGCTACAGGTACTCTGCATCAGTCACTCCATCCCTGATTGAAACATTGTAGGAAGTCTTCAACATCAGCCGCATTAGCAACCAGTCTTCTACACTCCTTCTCCAGTAAGCAAGAGCTAAGTATTCCTCTTTTATTTCATTTCATTATTTAGAATATATTAGTAATTGGTTCTCTAGTTACTACTTCTAAGTAATATTATCAACCAGACCTAGCTATCAACCAGACCAAACCTGACTTTCTTCCCAGAGAGGCTGAAAAGCCTTCTTCATACTCTTACCCCTTTTTTGACAACCTGTCTCCCTACCTTATCCTTCCTAAGACTATGTCCACTATCTTACCATCCTACACAGACCCACACTCCTTCCAAACCCTTCTGTCGACTAGAGCCCTGTCCAAAACTCACCCAAGGCCATTGCCCTGACCGACATCGACCCTTGCCCTCATCGATGTTGGCAACATAACCGACATCAAAAAAATTGACCAACTGATGGTGGCAGACTAATCAGTGTCGGTGACTATGAGAGGCAGATAGCAGAATATAGGTACACATTATCTTTATTTCTTTTGTTTAGCCTTTCATTATTTCTCTTTCTAGCAACATTCCATTTATCAACTAGTGGATTGTCATCCCTCAAGGAAGTCTTTGCACTTCTGGGACTGAGCTTTGCTTGGCAGTCCACCAGACATCTATCTAACATCTTCTTTGTTTTATTTTTATTTTTATCTAACATGTGTCATCCTCCATAGCCAAAGAGGAGTCCCTTCAATCATCTGGATAACGGTGCACAAACTTCATCCAGGTACATACAAACCCCTGACCATTTAATCTTAGTTTCTTACTTCCTTTAAATGTAGAAAAGCAAAAAAATAGTTAGAAACATTCTGGCACGCCCGGTGGGACCCTGGAATTTTCCTTGGGTTCATTTCTTCTCAAATAAACTTTCATATAGGTGCATTAGGGAATTTTCTCTCCTTATATCCTTATTCTATCTCTTTATTTCAAAAAGACATCATAAGCAAAGTTAAAAAGAATCTTTCTTTTTCTTCTTGTCACCTTTCCTTCTTGCATCTTAGAGTACTGAAGTTCATGCTCTTAAACCTTTTCTCTACTTGTCTGCATCCGAACACACATTTCCATTTGGGCTTAAAAATATTTTGCATTTCATCTCTGCTTGAATGCATGTTTAGTCCACTCTTCTAGTAACTTAAAAAGCATTATGAATAAATCATAGCACACTTCTGTTACACGACCTGACCACTTTCACAAATCAAACATCTAAACATACCTGAGACAAGGTCTGACTAGGATTTCATCACCTAGCGGATACCTTACCCTTCCTGGTAATCCCACTTGGACTTCACTACCAAGGGGAGAACCCACTCTGTTCTCTAGTAGAGTATAAACTCTAGGGGAAGTATATACTGGCTAAGCAACCCAACTTATCTTTGGGCTCGTGAAGTGAGGGAAGCTTGCTCCTTAGCACCAGGCCACGTACGGAACCTAATACAGATCTTGAGCACCAAAACTAACCCAAAACCAACCTTAGACTGCTTCTTCTAGGACTCATTTTAAAAGACAACTTCCCAAACACACTCTCTAAGGCATAAGCCAACACGATCCTAAAATTTATTCTTAGGAATTAACATTTAATGGATGCTTGTCTTCATCTCTTTTCCTATCTGTATCTAATTTTTTGAGTTGGTGAGGTCGCATTCTGAGATATAAAGACAACTCAGAATTTCTTCTTTCTTCCAAAAACTTTAGTTTTTTGAGTTTCTAGAAACACACAGATATCGACATCAGTTTTTCCACCAATGTCAGCAACTATTCCTCACCGACATCAGTTATCTGACTGACATCAGCAATTTACTTCACTGACATCATTTTTTCCACCGACGTCGGTCACTATCAACAAAACTTCTTCGAAAAAAGTAGGCTTAAAACCCAACTTTCTTGCTATTAGACACACATTCTGAGTTTCTAAAACTAAAAAAACATAGTTTCTATAACTTGACCCTTTTTGCCTTGAATGGTTTTGACACGTAGTCAAACCAAAACTCTTGTTGACCATGCAAGGCAACAACCACTTCCACCTTCACCTTTCATATCAAGTCCCCAAATGAGTGTACTTTAGACACTGAATATTCTCTTATCCAGTCAACCCCCGATCAATCCCCTATCGTTCTCGAGGGGGATCAAAACTTTGAGATATTCCTTGACCTTAATGTCAAGGCTCTCCAACACTATCTCGCTAAAAGCCAAATGTGAGACTCTTCAATTCAACCAAGTTCGTCACATTTTCACAACTTGATTGTCTCAACCCCAAACACTCTTATGCCTATAAATACAAGAGTGACTACCTACCCTTTGGCTAGTGTTTCCACCATCCAACCACCTATGGTGACATCAAGCCAGGTTGTGCCTTCTAACTTTATGACACAACCACCCTTGACCTCAACATCAATCCCTATGATGAACTACTAATATGTTTCCCCTACATAAGTGCAACCAACTACGTCATATGCTCCTCCTAACACCTTCCAAGTACCTTACAACCTAGGGGGTGCCCCACTTGCAAATCCATAAACCGATCTAATCAAGATGTTGATGGATAAGATGTCTAATCTTGAGACATCCATTTCCGGTTCAAGAAATGTTCTCTCATATGAACAAATCTGTAATGAACCCATTCATCTTTCAGTCCCAATCTAACCATATCCTAGTTAGTGGGAACTTCCCAAGTTTACTCACTTCCAGAGTAAGGAAGATCCACAAAAACATCTACGAGTGTTTAGACACGCTTGTTACCTTATAGCCCATGATGATGCGTTGTTGCTATGCACATTTCCCATGTCGCTTTCTGGCGCTGCCCTTGATTGGTATAGTTCTCTTACCAGTCACTCTATCTTTTCTTTCACTTAACTCACCCAACTATTTCTTAACGACTTTTCAATTAACATGACTAAAAATGTCTCCATCATGGACCTATATTCTATCAGACAATTTGATGATGAATCCATAGCTGATTTCATTGCTCGATGGAGAAGCTTAATCAACCAACTCTCTTTTTCTTTACCTCAACCTGAGCTCATTGAGCTCTTCTCAAGAGCATGTGCCAAACACATCTCATCTACTTTATGGGTCCAAACATTCCGTACATTTGATGAAGCTTTCACGATGGCTCGAAAGCTTGAACTCTACACAATCAAAGAAGATAGAGTCAAATTGCATAGTAACACAAAATTCAATGACCCTTCTTCTTCCAAACCTTCTTTTTCCCACTCCAAATCTAAGGGGTTGGAAAATGTTGTGGTCTTTAGATCACCATCTTCAACAACAACTAACCAATCTCAACCTTCCACATCACAAAACATCACCAAACAATTCCAACAATGGTATATACAGTGTCAATACACTCCAATTGGAGAATCATATGCTTCTATGTTGGAAAAACTCGTCAAGCAGGGCATCCTCAATCTCCCTCAAATTTGACCACCCCAATTTGACCCCTCAAAACCTATCCCTACATGGTACAGGGAAAGTGACTTCTACAATTATCACCGTGTCAAAGGTCATGACATAAACAATTGTAAAACCTTTAAAAACATTATCCTAGACATGTTAGATAAGGGGGATCTTGTTTTGGATAACCTGAATGTGCCAGCTAACCAAAACATAGACATCTTTAGACAACCTTTCCCTAACCATCCCCCTAGTCAAAACAACATTCAGACCATGGTTGATGACCCCCAAGAGCATAATATACGCATGGTCAACACGGTCTTTTCTGTCATTCTTAACCAACCTCTGCCACAGTCTGAAGAGGTTATTCAATCTATTTGTCCACTACAGGTAGAAGAGCCATCTTGTCCTATTTGTCCATCACAGGTAGAAGAGCCTTCTTCTCCTATTTGTCCATCACAGGTAGAAGAGCCTTCTTCTCCTATTTTTCCATCATAGGTAGAAGAGCCTTCTTTTCTTATTTTTCCACAACAAGTAAAAGAGCCTTCTTCTCCTATTAGTCCTCCATCCAACCCCCTTTCACACATAGGAGAGTCTACCTTGACCTCTCCCATATTGGAGTATGCCTTGACAACACCAACGCTAGTGGCCTCACCCTCATCCTTCTTATCATCAATGGGGGATCATACTTTTTCTACTCCTCAACCACATGAAGAAGCCATTATCATCCCTACGCTCTTTCCACCTGAAGATCCAAAATCTCCAATCCCTTCTCTACCAAAAGAAGAACTCGCCACCTCACCCACTTCGGCTGAAGAAGATTTGGTGAAGGTTGATTTGAACCTCACCCCTCACAATAGTAGTCCTTGCACCCAACCAAAGAAGGCTACTAAACCAAATCAGAGAACTTTTCTCCCACCATCACCATTGTCCTCTATTTTGGGCCCACACCCATCCACCTTAATAGGAGTGCTTCCTACTCTAACACCTAACAAAAACAAATCACCTCCATTACTACCAACACCTAACAAAAACATACCTCCTTAAAAACATCCAATGCCTCCTACCACAAAAGTATCATCTACGCATCTGGCCACACCGCCAAACAAAAGGATGGTATGAAACACCCCCTCAACAACATCTAAACAAGGGTTGTCAACCCCTACTGTAATAAAATGTACAAACCTATTAGCAGGATCTTATCCTTTGCTATTATGACAATTATTGTAGTCTTCTTGCATCACCCTCCCACCTATTAGGCCATACCAACCTCACGAATCAAAACCAACCTGGTTTGATGACACTAAAATTTGTGCGTATCATCGCACACCTGGACATGATACTGAGCACTGTTGTGCTCTTAAAGCTGTCATCCATCAACACTTAAAAAAGGGCACTCTTCTCATTAAGGACCCCTTTGATAAATCTCCAACACCGTCTCATGTCTCCCAACCCTTTTCACCATCACACTCATCAACTCTCGGATCAAAACCATCTTGGTTCGATGACACTAAATTTTGTGCATATCATCACACACCTGGACATGACACTGAGCATTTCTGTGCTCTTAAAGTGATCATTCGTCAACACTTCAAAAAGGACACCCCTTTCTTTAAGGATCCTCTTGACCACCCTTTTAACAAACCATCGACACCATCCCATGCCTCTCAAACCTCATCACCTAAATTGAAATCCCATCATCAAACTGTGGCTCCTCTATCACCTTCAACCCCTTTGTTTGAAATCAACACCATCAATGTGGCCACTAGGTCACAAACCATGAAGGATAAAGGAAAAGAGAAGGTTTCTCTCCCTCAAACATATCCATTCATCAAGCCTCCTTAACCAACACAACCCAAGATTTCAATCTTGGGCACATCTCAACAAACATCTTTGCAACCACTTCATGACCCCATGGTGAAACAACTTCACCAAACCCCTGTGAAGACATCTTTGTATGACCTCAAACAAAACTCTCCATAGTATTGACAAGCCTTAATGAAATCCTTATAGGTAGTGGAGGTCCAACCTAGAAACTCCCAACCACTAACTGCCTTAGTTTAATCATTACCAACCATTACCTCCATCACCATCCATAATTATGAGATTCCAAACTCCAACCTAGAAGATCAGGATCTCGTCCTCTCAAACTAAGCCTATCAAGCAAAAGCTTCACAGGATGCATCCTTACATCGCACCCCTTGTTAAAGAGAAGCTTCAATTTCTTCTCTCCATCTTACCCAACTATTACTCAAACATTCTCCCTATCACAAAAGCAACTGGGGAAATTCAACTTTATACTGACTATCACGACCTCAACCAAGCATCGACCAGACATCAACCACCCAAACATAAACCAACCTTTTAATCATGACCTCAACCAAACATCAACCAACTTCTTAATCATCTTTAACACGTGACCAATGTGGAAAGAAGTAAACAAGGCAAGTTTGATCCTAATTGGCTTGGACCTTATATCATAATGCACAAGTATGGGTCAAGGACTTATCATCTGTCTTCTCTTGAAGGTTGGCCAGAAATTGAGCCCCTTAATGCCTTGCATCTGTGATTGTTCTATTGTTAATCAAGTAATCATTCACTTGACATTTAGTTTGAGCTCATCCCTTAAGCAATCCCCATCATCGTCATTCCTATTCCTTTCAACCCTCAACCCTACAAAAATTAGACAACCCTTTTGTCAAGCATGAATGCTTTATCCTAATAAAAGGGAACCCTCTAAACCTCTATAGTCAAGTCCATGACCAAAAATTTAGTCAAAAACAAAAAAATATAAAAGTGGGATGCCTATTCAAAGGTCATAAAACTATAAATGTAGACTGCTCCCTCGAAGGATAGCTGCATAATTGTTGTAATTGATAGACTGATCCCTTGAAGGACAACTATTCAAAGACATTTAAACATATAAAGAAAAAATATAGACCACTCCCTCGAAGGATGGCTATGCCTAAAAATCTTGCTACAAATAGCACTCTCTTAGAAGCTTCCCACATCGATCAACTTCACAAATGACCATAAAACAAAATGACATCCCCATGTAGACTTCCCGCATCGATCAGTCTACCCAAAAAATAAAAGTAAAAAAATAGAAAAAAATTAAAAAAAATTGACTGACAAAACTATAAAGTCATGGACTTGTCTATAGTCGTTCTTAGGGTCTCCTATAAAAAGGGGCAACATTATCCCTACTAAAAAAGGTTACCCTATCCTAACATATCACATCACCTACTCAAGGTATTTTGAGCTCATTTTAATGTCAAAGTGATTCGATTACTTCTCTAACACAACCAATGGTCAACGACATAATGCATGAACGAGGCTTTTTGTTTCCAAAAACCTTATCTATGCAATCATTATGGTCCTTGTCAATGAAAGAGAAACGTGCCTTTCACTTCTTATACACCTTGGTCACATCCAACCAAATCATTTCCAAACCAAACATTTTCAGACCACTACCATGACATAGCTCATTCACATAGTTTCTATGGAAAACAATACACATGGAAACTATCAACCAGACACAATTTATGTCAAGCATAAACCATTACTTGCTGAAGCATAAATAATCTCAATTCATTTTTAGCATACATCCATCACCAATATGGAAACTTGATAAGGATGAAAGACCACTCAACCAATATTACAAAATACACCATCATACAATATGAAAAGGGTTGTAACATCATCATAGCTTCATCATCATGACCAAACCAACTATCAACCATTTTGACTCTTCTCCTAAACTACATTGGTCTGAGGCCCTTCCAACAGGGGCTATGTCAGCAACACTCAGATGGCATGATGTTTTCTGGGGTTAGCTCGGCCACATTCATTTGTTCATCTACTTGATGGACAAACCATTTGACCTTTAACCATGACTTAACCTAGTCAAAACCCATCCATAACCGAGCCTCTTCCTCCCTTTTAGGGAGAACTACATTGGCCTGAGGCCCTTCCAACAAGGGCTATGTAGGCAGGACTCAGTTGACATGGGGTCTTTTGAGGTTAGCTCAGCCATTCCTTCATCTGTCCATCTAATGGACCAACTATCTCTACCAACCCAAAATCATGACCAACAACCTTGGAGATCACGACTATCTTCTCCAACCATGACCACTTTCGAGACAACTTTGCCCTAGTTGTTTTGATTGTATATATGCTACCTCATGAATGGTTAGCAAAATTGTCTGCACACCACATTACGACCCTCACAAGTATTGGATCGCGAGCAAGTTGATCCCCACTACTTGTGACATTTTCGTGTTTTCTAGGAGCACTTCCTAGGCCCATGATACTTGGAACATGACGACCATTAGAGCTATAGCTTGGATTGAATAACCCAATCAGCTATGAATAAATGCTAGGGACTGGTTATTTTGATTTTAGCACTCCTTGACCTTTGACTGTGACAATTTGACCTAACCATCTCGTGAAGTGGTATGCACGCAATCTCAACTATTACAACATTCACACTCAAACTTCACCATATCCATCCACTATCTATCAAATTAGCCCCCAATTTTAGGTTCCCTTCCCTCGACTTTCACTTTGAGGGTGGATACCTCATCCCATACCTGGGGCAATCAACTCTTATTTTTGTCTTGCAGTTCATTAGAACAACCAACAGGACAAAAATGACCTTATCCCATACCGGGGACAATCAACTCTTATTTTTGTCTTGCAGTTCATTAGAACAACCAACAGGATAAAAAAGACCTCATTCCATACCTGGGGTAACTTACTCCTATTTTTGTCTTGCAGTTCGTCAGAACAACCAACAAGACAAAAAGGGGCAAATGTAGACACCAAAATTGTGTCTACTCCTTGGTTGACTCCCCCTTGGTCCCCTTGGTCCACTTCTAACACATTCCTAACCCACACACTTATTAATTTAAAATAATAACTTATTTTAAAATAATAACACCTCCCTTGACACCTCACCCATGACACATCACCCTTGACACCTCACCCTTGGATTCTCACCCTTGGATACCCTCATTCATTACCCTATGACTAATCATTCCAACTCTCAAACTAATCCCCACACTTATTAAACCCACCTTCGACTGTTTAACCATGACCACTGAACTTGACAGATGGAGGAATGGGCAAAAGGCTAAAAATAGCCTTTTTACCCATCTTCCAGCGACCGACGTCGATCAACTATCGGCCGACGTCGGTGGGATCACCGACGTCGATTGTTTAAAACCAACTTGTAGGCTGAATGGAAAAGAAATCATAGACCTGAAGGGTAAATCATAGACCCAAAGGCTAAATCACAAACCTGAATGTGAATTCTCTTGCACCTAGAATTTAACCTCTCTCTCTCTCTCTCCCAGACACATGCCAAGCATCACAGGCTACAGGAACTCTGCATTAGTCACTCCATCCCTGATTGAAACATTGCAAGAAGTCTTCTACATCAGCCACATCAGTAATAAGTCTTCTACACTCCTTCTCTAGCAAGCAAGAGCTAAGTATTCCTCTTTTATTTCATTTCATTATTTAAAATATATTAGTAATTGGTTCTCTAGTTACTACTTCTAAGTAATATTATCAACCAGACCCAGCTATCAACCAGACCAAACCTAACTTTCTTCTTGAAGAGGCTGAAAATCCTTCTTCATACTCTTACCCCTTTTCTAACAACCTGTCTCCCTACCTTATCCTTCCTAAGACTCTGTCCACTGTCTTACCATCCTACACAGACCCACACTCCTTCCAAACCCTTCTGTAGACTAGAGCCCTATCCAAAACTCACCCAAGGCCATTGCCCTGATCGACATCGACCCTTGCCCTCATCGACGTCGGAAACATAACCGACGTCAGCAAAATTGATCAACCGACGGTGGAAAACTAATCAGCGTCTATGACTGTGAGAGGTAGACAGTAGAATATAGGTACGCATTATCTTTATTTCTTTTGTTTAGCCTTTCATTATTTCTCTTTCTAGCAACATTCCTTTTATCAACTAGTGGATTGTCATCCCTCAAGGAAGTCTTTGCACTTCTGGGACCGAGCTTTGCTTGGTAGTCCACCAGACATCTATCTAACATCTTATTTGTTTTAGTTTTCTTCTTATCTAACAGGTGTCATCCTCCATAGCCAAAGAGGAGTCCCTTCAATCATCTGGATAATGGTGCACAAACTTCATCTGGGTACATACAAACTCCTGACCATTTAATCTTAGTTTCTTACTTCCTTTGAATTTAGAAAAGCAAAAAAATAGTTAGAAACAAAATCATTAATAATCTATAAACCTCTTAAACCCATGCAAAACCTTCATAACTACCTAATGGAGGAAAGAAGCTAAAATATGCATCCAATTTATGAGTTTGAACTATCAAATTAACTTTAATTTATTCTCAACTCCCCTAAGAGCCTCCATGACCATTTATTTGGCATGTGCAATACCTTCAATATATGAACTAAGATAAATAAGTCAATTTGAGCTTGAAAGTAGGAAAATAAAGGGCAATTGCACATTAAAAGGATTTTCAAAGATTTAAATTTATCAAAATCACTTCTACAACCATAAAAAGTGGTCATTTGGGTCACTTCCATAGGTAGATAGGTTTGTAGGTAAAAATAAGGAGTTATTTGCATGCAGAGTGAAGAAGAACCACTTGATAAAGCCAATATCATGACATCAAAGCATCCTCTATAGGTTTTTTAGGTCAATAAATTTTATAAGATACTTTGAACTCATCATAAAGTCAAGATATTGAAGAAAATATGCACACACATCTATGCTTGTCCTTGACATCACTAGATAAGGCCATCAAAATGAGGTACCAAGAGCAAAATCAAGGTCATAAGGGCACTTAAAATCATTGTTAACATCATTATAAGGTCATAATAGATATTTATTCTAATTTTGAGCCATTGGAGAGGCATATCAATGATCATATTGGTCCAACAACACCAGATATTGTTTAAAGACCCTATTTTCCACTTTGAGAGGAAACTTCACATGCTCACCTTGATACACACCTTTTTCATGGGAAGATAAGGACTTTGGGGGAGCTATAAGGCCTAATAAACTAACATTTTTTAGCATTGGTTCAAGAATTCAAGTCCCAAGCTTTATGAACAATCATTAAGAGCCTATAGCACTCTAAAACCCTTGTAAAACCCTACTAAAGACCTATTTGTGAAGAATTGGATAATTATGCATCCAAACTCATTGAAACCTCCTAACTACCACTTATATAATCAAGTAAACCATGATATATTCATGTTCATAACCATTGGTTGTATATATGTTGTATGAACTTGGAAAAAATTGGTTTTTGAGATTAAAAAACATAAAAAGAGAGGTACAATGTAGTTTAAAAAAATTACAATCATTTTTAATCAAATCCTAAAACTTTTTATTCATCTTAAAATCATCATATTCTCAAAAACATTCATGTAAATTCCTTTGTGAGCTCATTTAAAATAGTTAGTTTTTAGAAATTCAAGACAATTTGACCTAGTCAACTACTTTGACTACGTTATAGGTGTTTCTTCATCAAAAGGACTTATTTCATGATTTGATTGGTCATTATAGGTCTAATACTCAGCATATTTTCATTTTATAATGGTTTCATTTAGTTTATTAGATCTATCAAGTACAAGAAGTTAGATTACTAGGCCTATTTGGCATAGTAGGCCTTTTTGATCAATTAAGTGGAGATGAAATTGACATTAAAAAGATATAAAAAGAGTTTATGTGTAGTTATCATGACAAATATATGGTATTACAGTATATATTACATTAATATATATAATTTAAGTGATAATTCATGCAAAGCAAGGCTAAGGTATGAGTTAACTTATCTTAAGTGTCAATCACTCTGAGTTAACTGATCATAAGGTGACTACCAATCAATGAATGTTCTATGGTATTTATGTAAGAAGGAAATTAACTTATTATGATCTCATGTTAATTAGAATTATAAAACTGAATAATGGTGTAACATGATAGAGAAGAGTTTCAACAAGTCAAAGAAGGCCCACTACCTTCTTTTCAATGCTAAAGAGCTCATGCAAGGCATCAATCATGAAGAAATATCTTAAAGACTATTTGTATTATTTGTAACTAAACATTTTACTTGAGTTAATGATGATATAGTCTCTTCTTCTCTCTTCTATTCCAATCTCTTAGTAGGTTATATTCAAATCGTCTATATATTGAGGCTTTTAGGCTTATTTTTAGGATCCCTTTCTTAGGCATGATGAAACTCTACAAAGATTGACCTTTGTTACCTTTTGAGATGAATAAAATTATTATTTTCAAATTCTTATATACATTTTTAGTGTGTTATATTGGTTTTATTTTCACATTTGGTAGTATTTTCTCATTTGGTAGGTCCTAATCTCACCTAGTTACTAGTATGTCATCTTATGCAGGTCATATATAGTGTTTGATGTTGAGTAACTAAGATAGTAGTGGATATATTAACTATTTAATGCCTTGAATCATGCCTTCCATCATTTCCCTCTTGATTTTATCACTTGATCAAACCTCTATGCAAAATATTTTTGCATAAGAGTCATTTGGAGTTGTAGAATTCAGTGGTTTGCATTGCTCATTAGTGTTATATAAGTTTAAGTAGAGTGGATTAACCAAAAATATAGGTGTATCACCATCAATAGAATTATATTTCCCTTTTAGTTATCATCTCCCCCTTTTCACCCCAAAAATCAAAGTATACTTTAGTAAATTGAGCAAAGCAAATACATCAGAGGATCTAGCCTCACAAATATAGAGGTTTGGTCTAAGATATATGTGTCCTAAAACCTTAGATCATTCCAATGTTAGTCTAGGTTTGAAGGAGATCCAAGTAATCTAACTTCATTAGGGTGATACTTTTGTTGCTAACAACTGCTCCTAGTTTGGGTTGAGGAAGATTGTTGGTTATGACATTAGATGAATGTTGGGACTATCCCTTGATGATTTTAGTGTTAGGTTCAAACTATTTCATTAGGAAGTCTTGACACTTAGCTTGGTTAAGAACATCATTTAAAGTTTGGGGAACAAAATTTCAAACCTTATATTGTAGTGAAGGTGTTAAGGTTTTTATAAAAAATTTGAACAAGTATTCTTTAGTCATGTTGTGATCATCCTTATGAGACAAAGATTTATATCATTTGATAAAATCATGAGCTGATTTGATAGGAGATTGCTTAGCATTGATGAAATGACTAAGATAGTTTTTAGGAAGATTATTATGTTGGAATTCTTTAACTAAATGATTGACTAAATACGTAAGGTTACATATATAATGTTGGGGAAGTTGGTTATACCATTATAATATGTTAATAGTGAAGGTTTTAAATAAAAGTTTAGTTTTGGCGAAGGTATTAGTTTGGATCCACTCTTTTTAAATATTATTTAATGCCTTAAGAAAATATTTGGGGTCTTTATTCCCATCATATTTAATAGTTTTAAATATATTACCAATATGAATAGAGATAATGAAAGGGACTAAAGTCTCATTTTGAATTGTTAAAGCATCTTATTATGTATCATAGGTTGGGTAATAACATTTCCTATGGCATCTTTAAGAGGTGGAGGGATAAAATTTTGACTATTTTGGAGAAGAATAATTGGAGGTTTATTATCCATGTTGATCAAATGATGTTGTAGTTGCATCATTTTAAAGGAGTTAGATTTTTGCATGATGTTCATTTATTGCATTATTTATGTAAGAAATTGAGTTCTATCAATTGGTGGGTTGATGTTAGTAGGAAGATTGGTGTTGGTAGGAGGATTTCTAGGTGGTGGATTTATTGTGGGGTTATTTTTTAGACTTGTATCAATGCCCCCCACATTATGGTAAGATGTTTAGAGGTGGGAATTATCTTGATAAATATGAAAATGATCTAATCCACCAGTATCATTTATTAGAGTTATTTGAACCGTGTTGTAATCAAAATATGAGGGAGTATCATATTCCTCTTAGGTAGTGAAGGTAGGAATAAATAACATCCCATGTAGTGTTTAAATGGATTTAGGGTGCCCAAAAATATTTTGATATGGGATTTCATGATGCTTAATGAAAGAATCCAAGGTTAGGAAGTAAGGAGGAAAAATAGGGATAGAGTCAGCCACACATAGAACAATATCAACCAATAGGTACAAATTCGACTGGGTTGATAGAGTCTATGAAAAATTTCTATATAATAGGGTATAAAACATAATCAAATTGGTTAATTATGTTCTACAAAGGATAAAATTAAAATAGGATAAATGGATACACAGTCGTATGGGTTGACTATGTATTATAGATGAAGGAATGAAATATAAAAATAAGAAGACACAGTTGGATAGATCAACTATGTACTTCAAGATAGGAAACATGACAAGCTAATACAAGACACACTCGCATAGATCAGTTGTGTATTAAAGGGAAATAAAATAAATAATCTGTAAGATACTATGTCAATAGGGATGATAGTGTGTTAGAAATAGAGAAAAAATATGTAAGATAATATCCAAACAAATGAAATTAAAAATAAATAAGCAATTGGATCAATGTGATTGATTCAATTGGAACACACAACACAACCCTTGTACTAACACTAACTAATGCAAGTTTTGTAATATAAAATAAAATAATCAAAGAGAAAGTAGTAACTTGAATATAAATGTTAACTAATTGGTCATTCCTAAATGTTGTCAAGTTATAATAAAATTTTGAAATTCATGTGATGGGAAGTTGGTTGAAATAAGGAACTAAAAAGTAATATATGGATAGTTTTAGGTAGTTTAGTTTGAAATGGATCTATATTGGTGATGGTATTAGTTTGGTATTGGGACTTACCCCCTCACTTCACAATCCCATAGTGATAATGGTGTTGGGTGATTTTCCAATATATACCATCAAATTCATGTTTATAATTAGCCAAAAAACTAAGTTGGCTTCCCCCTTGGTGATGAAATCTAAGTAGGTGAGCCTTAGGAAGAAAAATGTTTAATGTTTTCTTATGCAAAATTATTTGTAAGTGTGTGCAAAAGACAAAAATAGTGACTAAATTGGTAAATTAAAAAAAACACCTGATTAATCTATGTTTATTACTCTAAGCATGCAATTAATTGAAATGAAACATGAGCTAAATATTAAGAAAAATAGGTTAATTCATTTGACTATGAAGAGTACATAATCAATTTAGATAACATTGTATGCAAACAATAAAAAATAGATTCAATAGGGTCACTACTATTCTTTGAAAGAAAAATCTAGAAGAACACAGTCATATAGGTTGACTATGTATTTTAAATGGAAGACAGGCTATAAAACTGTGTCGACCTAGTCAACCCAATTCATTATAAGGCTGCAATTTTATAGACTATAAACTTATGAAAAATAGTATTGTAAATGAAAAAGTGGAATGACAAAAAAGGTAAGAATGAACCTTAGTGGTTTTGAATATGCCTATTTTTTAAAATCTATGTTATGTTGCTTAAGTGATAATTTAAATATTCTATGAAGAGATTCAATTGGTTTGATGGCATTTTCAAAACCTATGTGCTAAAAAATAATATGCAAGTAAAGTTGACTAACTTGACTATGTCTACAAACCTATATGTTTAAAAAGAACTACAAATAGAGTTAATTGGCTTGACTATGTATGAAATATTATAACTAAAAAAGAATACTATGCCAATCTGATCTATCCAATCACCCATATTTGGAGAAGACCTAGACAACCAGAAAAAAGTCATTTTAGGGAAATTGTGTGTTAAACCTATGTATAGAGTGTTAGAACTATATCAACAGGTTTGATACAATACTACAAAAGTAAAACTATATAATATTATCATAAAATTAAAGTGTGAAATAAAACTTACAAGATTTTGATTCATGTTGGGTTCACCAAAATGTATACAAAGGAAAATGCCTGACCTATTAATCAACCCTAGTTCAAAGAAGATAAATCCTACTTACACTTCCTTTGTTGATACATGAGATATTCATGACCAAGATGGATCCTCTAGACCTAACCAATTGATCCCTTACCACAATAATACCACTAGAGAGGGTTCCAAATACTCTAATTAGGAAACTCTACGAAACCCTATCTAGGTCCTATGTTTTCATATTCACTAAGTAAATGCAAAGTAAAGTAAAATTTAACTTAGTTCTCACTAAAGCTTGTGACACAAAATGGGGGTAATAAACATAAAAAAATAAACATTCATAGATTAATTCTAATTAATTTATGTATAGATATAACCCTAATTCATGGAGAGAGTAATATATTCACAATCCATTACTTATGTTACTTCTATCTACTAAATAGAGGAGTAAAGCTAGGGATACTTACCTTGAAAATGAACCCATTGAGACTCAATCTCTCCCTTGCTAGAGGTGCTTCTAAAGAGGTTGTTATGATTTTTAAGGATCACTAATAAAATAATAATCATACAAGACTTTTCCACAAGATAATATTATTATATAAGTATAAACCCTAATAAATAACTCCTCAAGTAGAATAGTTGAAGAGCAAATTGTAAAGAAGTGCAAATGAAATTAACTTTGTTGTCTCCTTAAGAAATGGGTACATTAATGTGTATATATAGTTGAAACTAACCCTAAAAATTTCTTAAATTTTGGATGATAGGGTCAGCCTAATTTGACTCTTTATCATTATTTTATAAAAATAAGTTAGGTCTCGGTCTAGGTCACCCAAAGCTGACCTAGAATTGTAATGTGATTTTAACAAATTAAATACAAGGTCGACCCAAGCCAACAATGTATGGTAAATGTAAAAATGGATTTTTAAGCTTATGAAGGGGATAAATAAGGTGATACACTTATTATAGGAGTGTTTAAGGAAGGATTCAAAGCTTAGGTAAGTTTATGTAGATAGAAAATTGTGGTATAGGGAATAACAATCCTGTGAAGCATCAATGGTTTGCCCACCCCTTTCCTAGTGCACCCTTTAAGGCATGAAATTATAGAGATTTAGGATCAATAGGTTCATTCAATAGATAACTTATCATTAATTTATAAATTTAAAAAATATTATGTGTATACATGTAGTGTATTATTACCTTTCTACTATGACTTTGTCCAGATTGATTATATATAAAAATTGTTGATCAGAAAAGCTTTTGTTGTGTATGAAGATTGTTCAACACTGTGAAATTTGAAATTTTACACACTTAGATACATTTTAAGAAGAATTATGTATTTAAAACATGCTATATACTAAAATATAAATATAGATGACATAAGCAAAGACATATACAATAACATGAAAAGGTACCTACAGGTCCTGATTTTTTATTTTTTTGAAAATATTCTAGTTTTTATATTTTTATAATATATGAGCATTTTTATATTTTTTCATATTTTAAAAGAAATAATCATGCATAATTTAATGTTTAAAAAGATATAAAAATCAAAATAAACATGGTTACAATAGTAGAAGGGAGAGAATATTTGAACAACCTTCAACAAGATGTTGAAGCCAAGCATGGCAAAGAGGAAATCATATGAGATGCCCCCAATGTAAATGTAGTGTTACAAAGATGGCAAGCATGGCCTTGGAGAGTCATGTAAAATTAATTATATGTGATCATGAAATGACATATGATAGCTTAGATCATGTATAAATGTGAAATAATAAGGAAATGAGTTGCCACGAAAGATATTTATATATAAAGATTATTAATATGGATGTTTTGGGTATTTAAAATGGGGTTGAATTAAAAAAAAAGTACCAAGTTTTCCAAAATGAAAATATAACACCAATGGATAAAATAAGATGGATTGGGTGTAGGAGAGTAAGAAAGAAAATATGAGTAACAAAGAAGCTATGCACATGTAAGTACTAGGAAAGTATGTTTAACCAATTATTTAGGTAGAAAAAACCCACCATTGAGTGCATTCATAAAGAGTGTATTCACTTACCTTAAATTTTAATAAGATACATAGTTTAATAATTTGTAATTGTGCCAATTTTTTTGAATTATGTGTCATATTTATAATATATCTTTTAAATGAGGCATCTTTATTGGTGTGTTAAGTCATTTTAAATGTATTCTCTTTAAAAATTGAAACCATTACACTATCTTGATAAAATGTAAGGTAATTGTAATAGTAGTGAGTGTTACTCCCATTAATCTTTTCCATGATTTCCCAATGATTACATTATATTCTTGTAAATTAAGATCAATATGAAAGAATGTAGGACATGATTTATGATCTAATGTGACTGGCAAGGTAATAGATATAATGTAATGTGTGTTACATGTATACACACAATATTTTTAAACTTTATCAATTATTGATGCTTTTTCTCTTGAATAAACCCATCTAGTCTCAATTTATTTGAGTGTATGCCTTAAAGGGTGCACCATAAAATGGATGGGTAGACCATTGGTGCTTCAAAAGATTGTTATTACCTATACCACCACTTAAAACCAACACAAGTCCCTCTTATACATTTCCCTAAGTTTTGACACCTCCTTTACATGCTCCTTCAAGAAATTCACTACCTCAAATAGCCCTTACCTAAGCCAAAACATTTTTTTACCATCCTCCCAACATAATCAAATGGGCTGACCCTATTCTATAAAATGAACACATTTTGGGACTAAGTTGGCCCAACTGACTTAGTCTGGGACCTAACTACTTTATTTCCTAAACAACTAGGTTGACTAGGCTGACTATGTCAGTTAAAACTTCATAAGGGTTTAGGGTTAGATCCATCTATATAAACACATAATTCACCCCATTTTCATATAAATATAGATATAATCCTTCGTTTTTACTTCTTTAAAATCTTATCTTCCACCATTCTACTTGAGGACTTATATCTTAGGGTTTACACTTAGAGAGAAGAATATTATATTGTGAAAATGTCTTAGATGCATAGGAGAATTATTATAGCCTAGATCCAACATATATTTGTGATGTTTATGAATCAAAACAATGTATTTTAAAGCACCATTGGCCAAGGGAGAGATTGAGCCTCAACAAGTTTGTCTTCAAGGTAAGTATTCCTAACTCTTACTCCTCTATTTTGGTAGATAGAATTGCATAAGTAATGGATTTTGAATGTATTTATATATCCATGCTTAGGATTAAATCTAAATTTAGTTGAGTAAAGTTTGTCTAAGCATGTTTTCTTTTATGTTTATTATCTCTCATTTGTGCCACAAGATTTGGTGAGCACTAGATTAGATTTTACGTTACTTTGTTATAAACCATACGACTTAGCTAGGGTTATTGTGTGGTATTGCTTGACTAGAGGATTTGGAACCCTCTATAATGATATTGTGTGGTAAGATACACCTTAGTTAGGTCTAGTGAATCCATAATATTCATGACCTCGATTGTCTAAATGTACCAACAAGTGGAAGGGCTAGTTTGATTTATCTTTTCTAAGCTAGGATTGTTTTATAGATCAAATTCACTTTTTTATATACATTTTGGTGAACCTAACATGACCTAACCCTTGCCAGTTTTATTTCATGCTTATATTTATTATCATTTATTATTTATTTCATTTTTATGTCACTAGATTGAATCTATCAACTCAGTCTAACATTATGTGTGGAGGTTTAACACAGTCAATCGGATCAAATCTATTTGACATTGTACAAGTCATATTAAAATATATGTAATTATATCAATCTGATCAACTTAATTTGCTTCTTCCCATACAATTTTTTAGACTCAGTCAACCTAATCAACTCTATTAATAGTTTATAAATCTTAATATGGATGACACTATAAAAAATAACAATTCAGCATCATTAAAATCATCAAGTTCATTTTCACCAAGTTAGTCATTTTTTAATTCATTTTGGTCATGTTTTTCATAGTTTTAGTCTATAAAATTTTAACCCTATAGTAAACTAAGTCAACTAGACTGACTTAGTTTTGTAGTTACTTCTTGTCCAAGAGGCTCAATCAACTTGCATGTTGTGTTTTTTAGATTTCTTCAATAGATAATATTGACCCAGTTGATTATTTTTTTACTATTTACATACTCAATTGACTCGATCGACCATATACTTTTCAATAAAAAGGAATTAACTTACATTGTCAATAATTTAGACATATTTTATTTTGTTTCTTGCTTGCTTAGATTAGCACACATAGACTAAATATGAAGGTTCAATTCATTGATTTAATCACACTACTTTTATTTTATTCACACACTTCCAAACCAAAAAATATCAAAAATCATTATGCAAATTCTACCCAAGATTTGCCTACTTGGATTTCATCACCAAAGGGGAAAATGACTTAATTTTTTGGCTGAGTATAAAAATTTGGTTGATTTTATATATTGGCAAACCACCCAACACCCTTAGTTTTTTGGGATTGTGAAGTGAGGGGGTAGGCCCCATTACAAATCCAATACCATCACCAATATAAATCCCTTTTAGCCTTAATAACCTAAAACCATCTTTAACTTACCCTTCTAGTTCCATTCTAAATCTAATTCCCTATCACACTTATTTGTAAAGTTATAATTTAAAACATTTATTAATAGATGCATATATTAGCATTTTTATTTTTAGCATTACCTCCTTCTCTTTGATAATGTATGTTCTATTGTAAAAATTGTATTGGCCAGTATTAGTAAAAGGTTTGTGTTGTATATTGCAACTATATCAACTAAGTCTATCTAGCTACCTATGTTTTTATTTTATTTTTTTGATAAATAATACTATATCATCTAGAGTCATACCCATCAAAGCCTATCTTTACCCTCAACACATAGTCAACCAACTCGACTGTGTCACCTATAGTTTTCCTTTCCACAAAACATAGTCATTATGTTTTACCCAAACTCTCATAGGTTAGTCCTCAGTGATTTCTCATAGAACATAATTAACCCACTTGATGTGTCTTTTCTCAAACATTTTATTGGTTTTTCTTTTGAATTTAGTTGACCTAGTTAAACACATACCACTTGGTTGATTCAGTTATTTGTCCTAAAATCTTAATTAGTCAATCTAGTTTAGTATCAGGTTGACTTTACTCTTATATTTTATCTTTTCTCTCTGGTCTTATATCCTCATTCCAAAAATCATGAAATCACCTATTATAATATTTTTGGAAAACCTTAGTCCATTTAGACAATATATGGGGTATTATTTCCTTCCTACCTTCATTACCCAAAAAGATGCTCAATCCTGGTGCACCTTCTCTCACCCTTCATCTTTAGACTGCAATATGGTTCAAATTACCCCAATATATGACACCAATGGATCAGATCCATTCACACTTCTCAAGAAAATTCTCTCTCAAAATCACCTTATTACACTATAGGGGAAATTGACACAAGCTTAACTTATAACCTTATAAAAAATATTTTAAACACAAATAACCTACCACCTAATAATATTCCACCCAACAACCCATCCCCTAATACCAATTTATGGAATGATCCTCCTACCATGATCTAAAAATTAGAAGTTTTGATTGATATATATTTCAATAACACAAAAAAATAACATAGTAACAATGAATTATCTGAGAAGAGATGTTTTATTACTCAAGATCACAATACAACTATATGCTTATCTCTAGAAAGAGATGTATGATTTCCATTTTGGGTTAAATCTTTATTTATGCACATTTTTAAAGTAGGAGGAGATGTGGAAGGTCACCAATATTTAGGGAGATTAAGTGGTTTGACTTCCATTATTTAAAATATTATAGAATTTGAGGAATTATTATTTTTAGAAACTTACTATTTTTAGACTGCACTACTAAAATTAAAATTTAGGGCACTTCCATTGGGTTTTCAGGGTTAAAAAACCATAGAGTATATCTCAATTCCATCTCAATATGTTCTCCTCATTCTTAGTTTTTCAATGGTTCAAACAGGGAGTCAATTGGAGCTATGGTGCAAAAGTTATGGCTCCCAAAAGTTCCATCATCAATTGGGACAAAACTGTCACCTGAATTGTCACCCAAATTGTTGCCCAAATCATACCAACCCTAATAATCCAACTTTAAACACTAATAATCCTAATCCACCAATTGATAACACTCAAATTCTTTCATAAATAGTTCAACAAATGAATATTATACAAACATCAAATACTTCTCAAATGATGCAAATGCAACATCATTTATTAAATATGGATAATAATCCTCCTATTCTCTTACCTCAAAATAAATAAAATTTTACCCCTCCACCTCTTATATATGCCACAAGAAATATAATTCACCATCCCCTTATGCTAACAAGATGCTCCAAAATATTCAAAATGAACCTTTAGCTACATTTATTTTTTCTATTGATATTGGAAATATATTTCTAACTATTAAATATGATGAGACTAAAGACCCTACATCTTTTCTTAAAGCATTTGGTAATATCTAAAAAGAATGGATTCAAACCAACACCTTTGCTGCCACCAGAATTCTTAGTCTAAATAGTCATAGGAGATGTATTAGAATGGTATAATCATCTACCTCAACATTCCAAATGGCAACTCAAGGATTTAGTCAATCCTCTAGTAAAATAATTTTTAATGCAACGATCTTCTTAAAAATTGTCTTAGTCATTTTATCAATGCTAAAATATTCCCTTATGAATTAGTTCATTATTTCATTAAATTATGGAAATATTTGGGTCACAAATTTGATCATAACATGACTGATGATAGCTTATTTAAACTCTTTATAACTACCTTCACACCTTCCATTCAATATAAGGTTCAAAAAATTTCTCCCCAAACTTTAAATGATGCAATTAATCAAGATAAAAGACAAGATTTTCTTATGAAATAATTTGAGCCCAACCATAAACAAGGGATATTTTCAAAACTCCACTAATGTGAGTACTAGTAATCTTCCTCAGACAAAAATAGTAGTCAAAGTGGATAACCCCCAAGCTTCCCATGTACCATTAATAGTTCAACAAATGAAGCAATTATTATCTCTTTCTAAACCTTTCACCTATATTAATAATACACCTACATGGTATGATCCTAAAAAAAAATTTGGGTTTCATGTTAATGTGGGTCACTGTCAAGAAACATGTTGTGGGCTCCTCAAATTTGATGTTTCTTTTATGTTAGGAGATACATTTAACCTTGATTTTATAATCAAAAATCTCATTGTGATTATATCAAAGCTTCTCAAAATAAACAAGTTACTAAGCTTTCATTATATAAACCTCAAAAATAATTTTTTACATCTAAGCCACAACATTAAAATAAATATATGTGTAATTGACACTAATTATGACTAATATTATACCAATTCTCAATATCTGAATGTAGCCAAAGTCAATTATAGATGCAAACTACCCACAAAGATCCTATCACTAAGCCTAAAATACCATCAACTAAAGAATAGCTTATCAAATACACCATAACTACCACTACCATACCTTATGAACCAAATGAGGAAGCACTCCCATAACTATAACCTAAATCTACTTCTCCTATTCTTACAAAAACCATTGTACCTCTTAAACCTCATGTTGGCTCTTCATCTTATAAATCTCATTGGAATTTCTTGGAATAACTCAATTCAATGCTTTGTAAAATACCCCTCATGGATTTAGTTCTTACTTCTCCATATAACCATAAATTCTTAATGTAATAATTACAAGACATTGAATAACCACCATCCATTGAGGTGGAAAAACCTTCTCAATACTCTTCACCCACAGAAGTACATAATATTAAAAATATTTGTACTATGTTTAAACATTCCATAGAATTTCTTGAAGAAGACATGATTAATGATGAAAGTAATTTTCAAGCTGACGATCCACCTCTCTTCATTTAAATTTCAATTAACACCACCATTATTCACAAAGTATTATTAGATGAAGGGTTGGGAATTAATGTTACATCTCTTTGGTTAATTCAACAACTTGGATATACCAAAGATCACCTTAAACAAACTCATCTCACATGTCATGAATTTCATAAGACAAATCAAAAACCACTTGGTTATATTTGGCTCCCCCTCATTATTTGATCCAAGATTATACATATAAATTTCATGGTCCTTGATTTACCACTATCTTACAACATACTCATAGGATGTCCATGGACACATCATATGAAAGCTATTGCATCCTTAAGTAGTCAATATATTAAATTAGTCCATAATGAGAAACATTATAAACATGAGGCTAATCCTAATCCATGGATTATCCAACTACCAAAATTCAAATGTTAATATCAGATTCTAACCATTCCATGCATTAACAATACACCTCTACTTGAACTCATTAACATGAATCCATATTTAAAGGTCGCTCTTATTGATTCTGATGATGATGAACCTAATGACTTAAAAAATACTTGTAACACCACTAAATTACCTCCTTACATTTTGGAGTGGCTTCCTCCTTCTTTGCTTCCATGTGATCATACCATCCTTCTAGTCAATGATATCACTAAAATTCCTCCTCCATGTAATGCACATGAAACTTATTACATAGAAGATGATTTTACATGTGATGAGTAGGAGTGGCCAAATTATTTCAAGATACTTTAGAAATTTCTCCCTAAAATTTTAGTAATTTAGGTGCATCTAACTTTGATTTTCCCTTAGAAATAAATGCATGCACTATCTCCCACACATATGATGATAATTATATCATGGCTCAAGCTCAATCATGATACTTAAATGTAAAAAACTATAAACAAACATTAGCCATAATACATTCCTTCAACCTTGATTTTTATGCCATTCACAAATAAACCAATAGTGAATAAGAACCTGAAGGTCATGTATTTTCCATTAATCCTCCACTTCTAGACAACTTGAGGGTACTTGAACAAATCTCAACTCTATAAAAATCAAAAAAAATTAAACATTCTATATATTCTACATAACCAAATAATCCACAAACTTTTAATCATTCTCATGATTATATAGATACCACTAAGTCTACCCATATCACTTTAATTGAACCTCCATATTCAACACAAAGTAACACACCTATCACCAATATGGTTGAATCCACTCAAACTCAACCTAAAATTAAACCCACACCTAAAATTACCTTGGATACTAAAGCCACAAATGTATGACAAATACATTCTAAATATGATTACAATGGTAATAAAATCATTTATCTCAAATTATATGTTTAATACAATGGATCACTACCCATGCTCCCTAGTGATGAAACTATACTTGAGTTATTACATGCTAGAGAACCTCAGCTTCCTCGAAAACATCATAAACTTGGAAACCTCATATGAAAATCTCCTTGTTTTAATAATTTCATTAATAGTGTGGATCCTAAAACTAATCCTATTTCTTCTCTTCCTAATTATCCATATCATTTCTAAGATATAAATGTTATGCTCAGCAAAGAAACCACAAGAATAGAATGTGGTACACCATCTTGTCCTAGACCTATCACTATCTCTAAAGAGTTCATGTCAATAGAGCATGATAACTTTAACTTATTATTTGACAAGTATCATGAAAAATTTTCTTGGTCATATGAATATATGTTAGGTATTGATCTTAGTATTTTTGTACATAATATCATCACTTACCCATATGTAAAACCTATTAGATAAAAATAATGAAAATTCCCATCTAAAATTTCTACCGTATGTCATGAATAAATTATTAAACTTTTGGATGCCAAATTTATCAAACCTATTGAATACTTTAAATAGGTATCAAACATCATTCCCATTCATAAAAAATCCACCATGATCATTCGTATATGCATTTATTTTTGTAATTTTAACCTATCATGTCCAAAATATAACTTCCCATTACTTTCAATATATGTTATAGTAGATTCCACAGCTGGATATGAACTTTTGTCACTTATGGATGTTTTCTTAGGCTATAAACAATATTTAATGTATAATGGGGCACCTATTTTTATGTCAAAATGCCTTTCAGTCTTAAAAAATCCATAACAACCTATCAATGTGTAATGACCCACATTTTCCATGATCTTATACACATGATAGTGGAAACCTATGTCGATGATCTCATTTCCAAATATAAAATTTTTACAATGCACTTCATTGATCTAGCTATCATTTTTATTGACTAATCAAATATAAAGTTAGACTTAACCCATACAAATGTGTATTTGGAGTCATACCTAGTAAACTTTTAGGGTTTTTAGTCTCTCGTTGAGGCATTGATGTCGATCTAACCAAAATAAATGTTATCATCAACAATCCTATTCCTCATTCCATTCCAAACATATGCACTTACCTTGAAAAATGTAAGGAAATTTGATGGTTCATCTTATAAATGGCTCACCATATCTACTATATTAATTCCCTTCTCAAAAAAAGTAATGCTCTAGAATGGACAAAATCTTGCCAAAAATATTTTGATAACATCTTTGCTCTATCCTCCCACTCTTTGACCACATTTAAACAACCATCCCTTAATCATATATACCTCCTCTAACCCCATATCAATTGGGGAAATGCTTTCCCAATAAGATTATTGGTAGAGAGTGTATTCTTTATTACACTAGTCAAGGACTCATTGACTATGACAAATATTATACCAAATTAAAATGTGATTGCCTTGATATCTATTTCATAGCTAAAAAGCTTTGTCATTATATGCTTTATCAGACCACTTATGTCATTGTTTAATCTAATTTTATTCATCATTTCTTCTCCAAAGCATGCTTACGTAGAGATATAATTAGAAAATGGATGGTCCTCTTGATTAAATTTGACCTTTGAATTGTTACACAAAAATTATCAAAGGATAAGTCATCACTGACCAACTTGTGATGGCACCTTTACCAGCTACAAATCACCTTCAAGATAATCTACCAAATGAAAACACTCTTTATATTGAAGGTCTTAACCAAGGTATCTCTTTTAAAGATTATTTTCATAATTTCATTATTGATTTAGAAGCAAATAATCAAGAAGATACCAATATCAAACCTGATGCTACTAAATCCCAAGTAGTTATCAAAAAACTCCTTGAAATTACTATTGATTTGCATGAAGATACCTGGACCCTCCACTTTGATGCCACCAAATGCCTCTAATGAGATAGGTAAGGATGTATTCTAACAAACCCACATGGTAAGATCATACCTTTGGCATTTTGATTAAATTTTTATCTCACTAATAATATGGCCAAATATGAAACTCTAATATTAGGCATGAAAGCATCACTTGAATTAGATATCCCATATCTACATGATTTGGGTGACTCATAACTTATCAACCACTAGGTTAATGGTGATTATTAATGTAAAAGTGAAAATATAATCACATATCATCAAATAGGTACAACACTTACCAAAAAAATTATTCTTTTACCATTAAACCAATTCCAAGATATCAAAATTCCATAGTTCATTATCTTGCTTCATTAACATCTCTATTTCACCCTCATCAAGTACTTAATGATTCCCAATTTCTTATCCAAATAAGAATATCACCTTCTTTCAAACCAAATGAATTATTCATTTTTCACATTAAAGCTATCACTATTTAATGAATCCCTTGGTATAAAAACATAATCCAATTTCTTAAACATCAAATTTACCCTCCATACATGAATTTTCATTAAAAGACTAAAATATGTAAATAAGCTATCAAGTATGTCTTTTGATACAACACCCTTTACTAATGTAATGTAGAAGGTACCCTACTCCATTGTGTAATGAAATAAGAGGTTCGTGTTGGTGTTCTATATTTTCACCCTAGCTAAAAAGGGGATTATTTATGTCCTCTTACTCAAATCTAGTCCAACATGAAACAAATCCTAGTATGTGGTTCTCCTAATAATGGATCAAACCTCTAGAAAAGTTTGGATTCTTTTTAGATATATCACCTATACTAAACCTAAACTAGCACTTTCTTGGAAAATGGAGAAGGATAATTTAACAATAACTTATGAAATCATGTAAAAGAGGTGATGCACCAATAATTTCATCACTCAAATTTGCATAATACACACTATAGGATTTATTCAAGACCAAATAAAACTAGTACTACATAAATATTTCATAATAAGGCATTGATCAGTTATCAAACTAGCATGAGAGGGCATATATCCACTTTCAAGCTAAACAACAAACTATAAATTTCACTTATAATGACTTGTGAGAGTTACTAAGCACTTCATGAAGGTGAGAAAATGTAGACATATATAAGGAACATACTTTCACTTAACCACAATATATGAATTCATAAGACATACTTCAATATAGCTTGAAAAATGATGGAATTTAGTTTTTATTATATCAAAAAGGTATTACAATACAAATTTTAGTAGAGTTTAAACATATCAAAAAAGAGGGATCCATTTCAAGACTTAGAAGCCTATATTTATAGAAGAGAGAGAGAGAGAGAGAGAGAGAGAGAGAGAGAGAGAGAGAGAGAGAGAGAGAGAGAGAGAGAGAGAGAGAGAGAGAGAGAGAGAGAGAGAGAGAGAGAGAGAGAGAGAGAGAGAGAGAGTTGTGCATTGAAATAGGCCAAACCATTTTTAATGGATTAGCACCAATTCGAGAATGTTGAATCATGATATTATCAAGAAAGAAGGCCATCATAAAAGAATTAAATGTTACATTGATCTTTATCCAACCACCAGGTCACCTTCTTGGGTATCTATGTCATCTTCCACTTGATTTTATAATGAGGACCAAATATTTATACCTTGAAATTTATAGAGCCATATCACCCTATATATTGAAAACCAATCATTTTTATTGGTTTTTTGTAAATATCATGTCAATGATACCAACTATTTGATCTTTCTTTGATAATAGTCACTAAACCCTGATCTATATTAGGTTTTAAAATACCTATTTTATCTTTTATAAGCTTCATTAATGGGCCTTTAATCCTAAAATATTCACCCTAGTTTTATTTGGATCAATTTGAACTTGACTTCTTTATTTTTACCTTGCTCAGGTTGAAGAATGCCCCATCAACTTCTATCTAAAATATTCAGGCTTGCCTTTGTTTATTTAGCCACTAAAAACTAACTCAACCTATTGACATTTTGACCCATCTCACATCATTTATCTTGATTATTGTGAATGAATTCAAACCTTTGATCTTATACCAGTCTAATGTACTTGTGTCATTTATCATTCATGTATTTACCTTTGATATTCAGTGACCCATTTGACCCTCCACTCATTGTTAGATCTGAATATGTGATTGAATGTGAGAAATTAGATCTAATTGGACCCATTATCCTATCATCCATCACTTGATGTTGGATCTTCTTCTAATTAAACACTAACCATTGATCTTGAATGTTTGAAATTAAATGACTACTTCACAAGGTTTCACTTTGATGTTTGTATGCTTGTATTTCATGTTTGTGTAAACATATTTGACATTAATATGACCATCTCCAAGACTTTTGATATCAAATGGATATTTATCATGGATTAAATTTAAAAACCATGTGAATGTCTTATTGACTACTTGACCTACATGGACCATTTATAGATAATACATTTGTTCTATGACTACAATAAACCTCTTGACTAAAAAGACAAAATAATTCCACCAAAACAAGGAAGGAAATAAAATAAAACATGGAAAATATTTAACAAAACAAATTTGCAAATAAATAATTTATTTGGGACAAAATATAACTAAACTAATGTGTCATAAAATAACACTTAGAGGAAAATTAAAAAAAAACTATGTACAAGGAACCTAGCTTCCTTAAAAGCAATGTTGTAGGTGTATCCCATTGACTGGGATAGCAAGCTCTTCACCATCCATCTTTACAATATAGAAATCATTATGGGATTTGCAACAAGATATTATATATGGACAACTCTAAAGAGATTCAAATTTTGTGTCTTCTTGGCTTAGCTCTATCCTCATCCCACTTGATGACCAAATATCCTTATTAAAAACTTCTTGAAGAAGTTCCTTTGTCAAAATATCTCTTTAACATGGCTTGATGGGCCTCCATAGCCAACATAAATCAATTCCTAGTATCTTCTATATCCATAAGCTTAGCATATCTGATTTACATTAGCCCATTCTCTAAAATCTTAAGTTGATGCATTAATTCCAAATTATTGAATTCAAGAGAAATAGGCATCCTTGCTTCCATACCATTTACTAGCTTATATGGAGAATTGGATATTTACCTTTTATAGGTGATCCTATCAAATCACAAAGTTAACTTCAATTTGAGATGCCATGACCTCTGATTATCTTCAATAGTCCTCTATATGATCTTCAACAAATTCCTTTTAGTGTACTCAGCAAGGCAATTACCTTGTGGGTGATAGTATGATGAGGTAATGAGAAAAAAACTATGTTAAATTATCTATTAGCTGATCTTAGACCCTAAAAAATCCATATTATTATCAGAAATAATTTTTTAAAGGACTCTAAATTTGGTCAGCAAACCTTCATAAAAGTCTAAAACATTAGTTTTGTTATCTTCTTTCAAAGCTACTAAATCTATACACATAGTAAAATAATCTATGGAAGTTAGGATCCACTTGTATCCTAATATTTAATGGGATATAATAATACCAATAAATTACAAACCCCATTAGATGAAGGTTCGATTCACTAAAATTGGTTGGAGAGGTAAGGCTGCAAACTTAACTTTCCTAACAAACATAGCACATTGTCTACATTTCCTAACCCATGCATGATAGTCACCAAATATATTTGGCCAGTAATACCCACCTCTCATGATATTTTGGGATGTGATATTTGATAAATAATTACCTCCACCATGACCATCATAGAATTGGTCAAGCAGTCTATGTGTTTGATCTAGCTCTATCCACCTTAGCAACATGTCATTGATATCTTTTTTGAACAAAACATTGTCAACAAGAATAAAAGGAATTGAATGCAATATAAAATGTATCCTCTTTGAAGGGGTCATATGATAATGATAAAAATAATATTTTAATTATATAACCACATCTTAGAACCAGCTGGAAGATGAGGTGTGATCATTTGCAGCTTCTTCATCATGATACCATAACTACCCCACTAACCTCTTATAATTTTGGCCTAGATGTTCACAAAGTCCTTTGCCTCTAATAAAATTTGTGACCTTGATCTCAAAATCATATTTTATGACTTTGGTTATCTAATTAGCTCATTTTTCATTTATATCCTCATTCAATAGGAAATCCTGAACACTTGGATGTGCAACCATCAAATGTATGTTATTATTAGATAATAAGTACCTAAACTTTTTAAGAGACCTTATAAATGAAATTACATGCTTCTCAAAAAAATATTACCTTGATTTATAATCTTATAAACCTTTATTTAATAATTCTATTGGATGCTCCAAAGTCTCTTGATTTTATTACATGAAAATACCTGAAATAGTGTCAATATTAGCATAGGTGTACAAGAAGAAATCCTTTGTGAAATATGGGTTCAGGAGTGTAGGAGCATTAGGTATATCTTTTTTTATCTCTTCAAATGTTATTACTCCTTATTTGGACTAATTTAAACTCTGACCTTTCTTTATCATAGCTATAAGTGGCTTAGCTAAATTAGCAAACTCTAAAATATATCTTCTTAAGAAATTGATCTTACCTAAAAATATTTGCAAGGATTTCTTGTGTTTAGGCAAGGAAAGTGAAAGAATTAAATCTATCCTATTATAATCTATACTCATACCATGCTTTTAAATCACATGTCCAAGAAGCTTACCTTCATGAACTATAAAGACACACTTCTTAGGACTTAGAGATGTCCTAAACTATCTACATTTTTCAAATAATTACTTGAGGTGAATCATGTGCTTAGCTTCACTATTATATAATATTATTATTTCATCCAAATGAATAAGTATGAACTTGTTAAGGAGACTTTGGATTGTCATATCCATGGCTTTTTAAAAAGTTTCTCTAGCATTAGATAAACCAAATGACATCTTCTTATATGCAAATGTCCCCCACTATAGGCTATTTTTAATTGGTCTTCTTCTGTGACCAAAATCTGATTATAACCACTATATCCATCCAACAAGGAGAACCTTTATAAACCTAAAAATAACTATAAAATTTGATCCATTGATGTCAATGTATGATAGTCTTTAAGGGAGGCCTTGTTTAAATCATGAAAATTGACACACAGTCTAATTTCACCACTCTTTTTCTATACTAGAACAAGATTTTCCACTCAATTTGAGTACTTAATTTGAAATATTATAGTTTACTCAATGAGATTATGAAACTCAACTCTCATCAAAGGTTCAATTTTTAGGTTAATAAGCATTTATCTTTATTTGATTGGACTAGTCTCATCCTCTAACTCAATGGTATGCTGAGCTAGACTTGGATCAAACCCTTTAAAGTCATTATACTACCATGCAAAGAATATACATAACTTGAACATAACTTAATAAAATTTTCCTTCTCTGAAGATGTGCAAATTTTGCCCAAATTTAAGCTCTTACTAGTTACAATCTCCATATTTATATAGTTGTATCCCTTGGTTGACAAAGAAAACTTTTATTTTCTCAATTCATCATCTCTACTAAATATGTTTTTAAGAGTGACCAACCCTTTAGGTAACCTATTTATCTTCAACTATATACTTTGGTCACCATATTGTTGTGATAACTTGTTTGGGTTCCTTAAAGAAAACTTAGCTTCTTCTTGTAAGAACCTAATGATCTGATTGTCATCTTCAAATATTTTCCAATTATCAAGGTTGTTTGGGATATAAGGCCTTGCAATCACCTTGATGTGTGATTGAACCTTTTCATTCTTTATGTCATCAAGGATACTGAATTATGACTCAATGGCAGCCAGCCTATCTAAATGTTTGTTCTTAGTTCTTGATATTGCATAAATATTAAAAGCTTGATAGTCTTCAAGTAAGTCCTATATTATATGATTATAGGATATAATAAATGGTTTTTTACATATGTTTATACCTCTTTCTTGGTGAACCACTAGTTCACTATCACAAAAAACTTGTAAGGTACTGACCTTCATATTTCTTTCCCATTGTAAACCATACACTAGTGCTTCATGTTTAGAAACATTATTGGAAAAACCAAACTAAAACTTGAGAGAAGATAAATACATTTTATTTTCTAGATAAATTAACATCATTCCAACCCTAGTTCCATGTTTGTTCCTACATCCATCAAAATATAACTACCATAGGCCATCACTAAGTTGATCATCTCTCATAAATATTGGAATTGGTGTCTCATTTTCATGAAGGCAATAAAAACCACATCCTTATTCTTAAATTAAATTTTATGGATCATGATCATGAAAATAAAATTCCCACTCATCAAGGAAAAGATCTGGAAATCCATTTGGAGGTGATTCAATTTCCATCTCACTATTTTCTAGTACCTTGTTTAAGATAACATAATTAATATTCACCATACTTGGCATATATGGCTCTAAATGAAATATTGAAATAGGTTCAAAATGTATTGTTAACTTGGTTCCATACCTAGTCCTAAACATTAAATATGTCCAATCATGTGACAAATATCCTCCAATCTTTGAAGTAAAGTCCCTTGATAGGCACATGAAAAAATAGGGAGGTAAATCCACTACTACTACATATTTATGAATGGTAAGATTGGGGTAATAATGTAATGTAAATTTTAGATCCTTTATTATGCCTACTATCTTTGTTGGTGACCCATCTAATTATAATACTCTGTTGGTATTCAACTAATAGAAAAGACCTAGCTTGTCTGTAATTTTCTTGGGCATGACAATGCTACTAGCTCCACTATCTACCATATAATTATGGAGTAAGTAGTCACAAAATATTAAATATATATAAATGGGAGGGTTTTTCTTTAACTTTGCATTGGTTTTATCTACCTTTGTCATCTTATACACCTATTGATCATGTTGTTTGGTAAGCTGATCTAAATTGGCCAAAATAGCTCCTTGTTTCTCAATTGGTGCTTTAGACACCTTAAGAGCTGAAAGCTCTTGAATGAGCATGTGTTTTTTCCCTAGAATATCAAGGGAATCCCACATGTTGATTCTAACATTTGATTTCTTCATTTTATCTATTATGCTGAAAGAAGGTCCACTAACCTTTGGCTGTAACTTTTGAACCACTGGTTATTCTTTAATTAGAGGCATTTTGGGGACCTTCCCTACCTCTTCATTCTAATTATTTTATGCTATAAGGATAACAATTTGATCCTTGACACTCTTAAGAACAAAATTAGGAACACTAGAATCATTTCTCACATCTTGAGCTTCCTTAACTACTCTTCTTTTAGCCCTAGTCAAAGCTACAACTGGACCATTTGTGTTACTAATTTCACCAACTTGATTGAATGCAATATGATCATATAATTTCCAATTCACATTGATGGCATTAGGCTGCCCTAGAACTTGTTGAGCCTCTCCTTGGGATTCCATATTCATGTTTTGATATTAACCACTTTGAAGATAGAACTCTTCTTGTGTCATTTATGATATAGTAATATCCTATGATATTAAGGTTTGGTTTTGAGTGTCATTTGGATTAAATGGCTACCAACATAAATCTTGCATTAAGTTTTTTTAAGGAACAATAGCTTTTAAACTGAAAGGTACATTAGGATCAAGGGATGCATATGCCTTAGTTTAGGTTATGGCTCCTTGGTTTTGGTAATTTTGCCTATTGTCCTTGAAACCTTGATAAGGAGGTATTTGATTATTTAATGATTGATACATGTTTTGGTTTTTCTATTTCTAAGGCCTATCTTGGTATTATTGTCTCTTGAGTTAAACAATCTCATTCCCAAAATATTGTAACATACTTTTCAAATCTCCAATCTCACTAGCCTGATTAGAAGGGGCTATAAATTGGGTTTTTGGAGATGGGATAGGAGCTATAGATGGGATATAATTAACTTTAGGATGAATAATAGGTTAAAATTCTAGGAATATGGGAATTAGAGGCCTTTGAGCAAGTTTACCAGCCTGTATTAAGTTATTTTTGGTTCTTATTACAAGTTTATAGGCATTTGGAAAAGTATTACCACCCATGGACTATTTCATGACACTAATATCATAATTGAGGACCTTTACATAATAAATAAATTCATACTTTATAGATGGTTTGACTAATGTAGGAATCCTATTCCATATATTTTTGAATCTAAGGTTAAAATTAGACATGAACTCATGAGGGTACCTTTGTATGGTAGTCATTTTTTCAACCAATGATAGGTAATCCAATTTGTTTTCAAAATATTTGAATAAGGTAGTACATAAATCATCCAAATTAGGAATGGAGGTCAAATGAAGACTCATATACCATTGTAATTATTTTCCTTTGAAGGAGGCAATAAGTAATCTTATAGACACATTATCTTGGACAATATTATGAATAGAGCAAAGGTTGGAAACATCTTGAATATGATCAATAGTAGTAGTTTTATCCCATTCTCCTGACAAGAAAGGGATACTCTTTAAGGAATACATGTCATCATATTAGGCTAAATTCAAGGGACTACCCATATTGAATGGAACAAACACTTGATTTTTTATTGCCATTTGGGCAAAAAGGATATGGCTTATGGGGATAATATCTTGGACTAAAATAATAGGATGACCAGGAGATAAAAATTTATTTTGAGGATAAGGTCTTGTACTATTGAATCTTTGTTGTTAGTAAGAAGTAAAATGTATCTCAATGAATTCAAAAGGAATACCTTTACTTGATGACCTTGTTGTAACCTTCGGCATGAAAACATTGTCTAAAAGATGCTATGAGATATGTAACTTAAAGGATCTTTAACTTCTAATGATGGTAGATGTCTCCTCCTTTTGCAATTTCATCTTCTCAATCTTCAAACTTTAATTATGTTAAGGAAACTTTGTCCCACAGGGCATGTAAATTTTTTTATTGTTGTAGATTTGTGCCCTAGCTGAGAACAGGATTGTTCAAGCCCTCTTACTCAAATCTAGTTCAACATGGGATTGATCCTAGGCTATGGGTATCCTAATAATGGATTAAATCTCTAGATAAGGTCAGCCTACTTTTGGATCTATCACCTATACTAAACCTAAACTAACACTTGCTTGGAAAAGGGAGAGGTAGAATTTAAAAATAACTTGTGAAAGCATATAAAAGAGGTGATACACCAATAATTTGATCACACAAAATTGCACAATACACACAATAAGATGTATTTAAGACCAAATAAAATCATTCCCACATAAATATTTTACAATAATGCATTGATCAATTATAAAACTCGCATGAGAGGGTAGATATCCACTTTCAAGATAAACAACAAACTATAAATTACACTTATAATGACCTATGATAGCTACTAAGCACTTCATAAAGGTGAGAAAACTTAGACATGGATAAGGAACATACATTTACTTAACCACAATACATGAATTCAAAAGACATACTTCAATCTAGCTTGTAAAATGATGGAATTTAATCTTCATTATATCAAAAAAGTGTTACAATACAAATTCAGGCAAAGTTTAATCATACCAAAAAATAGGGATCCATTTCAAGGCTTACAATCCTATATTTATAGAAAATGGAAAGAGAGAGAGAGATAATTATGCATTGAAAGAGGACCGACAATTTTTGATGGATTAGTACCAATTTGAGGACATCGAGTCGTGATCTTATGAAGAAAGAAGGCCATCATAATAGAATTGAATGTTCCATTAATCTTTATCCAACCACCAGGTCACCTTCTTAGGACTCTACACCATCTTCCACTTGATTTTTTGATGAGGAACAAATGTTTATACCTTGTAACTGATAGAGCCATGTCACCTTATAGATTGAAAACCAATCATTTTTATTAGTTTTCCTATAGCTATCATGTTGATGATGCTAGTTGTTTGATCTTGCTTTAGCAGTAGTCACCAACCCCTAATTTATATTAGGTCTTAAAAGACTTATTTGATATCTATTAACATTCATTGGTTGGGATTTGATCCTGAAATGTTCACCCTGGTTTGATATGGATCAATTCAAACTCAACTTCTTTGTTTTTAACTTGCTCAGGTTTAAACATTCCCCATAGACTTCTATAAAAAATGTCTAGGCTTGCCTTTGTTTTATTGGCCATCAAAAACTAACTCAACCTATTGAGATTTTGACCCATCTTGCACCATTGATATTTATTAGTATGAATGAATGTAAACCTTTGATCCTCTACTAGTCTAATGTACTTGTGCCATTTATCATTCATGCATTTACCTTTGAGATTTATTGACCCCCTTGACCCTCTGCTTGCTATTAGATCTAAATCCATGATTAAACATGAGCCATTATATCTACTTGGGTTCATTATATTATTAGTCTCTACTTGATTTTGGATCTTATTTTGATTAAACATCGACCATTGATCTTGAATGTTTGAAATCAAATGGATACTTCATGAGGTTTCACTTTGACATTTGTGTGCTTGTATTTGATGATTGCATAAATGTATTTGATGTCCATATGACCATATCCATGAAATTTGAAATTAAATGGATATTTTTTTGGCTTAAATTTGATAGTCATGTGAACATCTTATTGACTTATTAACCTTACACGTATCGTTATATATTTCTCACAATTAAACATAGATGATCGATCTTGGACCCATTTAAATACAAATAACTATTTGCCATGGCTTGAACTTTGACATTTGCATACCTGTCAATGAAATATACATGCCCATAACTACATATTTGAAAAACAATGGTCATATTCTTGAATTTGACACTTGTTCACTTGTCATCTCTCTATTGGATCAACTTTTCTAAAACAAATAATTCTATCAAAACTTTTACATCAGGCATTTTGTCTTAGAGCTATTTCTTCGAGATTTTTATTTCATCCACTTTTCAAAAATTAAATAATTCATTCGCACTTTTTTTTAAATAATTTATTTGAAATAATTAAGTCTGCAGGGTTCCTATGTCAGATAATTTATTTGAAAGAAATAAATACTTAGCTTTTTTTCATCAAACATTTTGTTTGAAATAAATTGGTCTTCAGGAAATTATTTTGGAGCACTTTTCTTGAAATAAATACTTATGACTCTAACATTTTTTCTAAAATAAATTAGACTTATCAAAAGGAAAGCCCAAAATATTTCATAAGGACTTAGCCAAAAAGGGTTTTACACTTAATTTTTTAAAACCTGAAGGCCCTTTTAAACTTATGCTTAAACTTTGACATTCAAATAACTTTCCAATTCTTGTACAACTTGTCCCTAACTTTTGATCTACTTGGTTTCATCATGAAACCTACTCAAGAACCTTATCTTTTCTCTACAGACCTAGCTCTCAAGTATTGACAAAATACACTTTAAGTAAACTTATCCATCCAAAAAATATGTTCAAACCTTGATCCATACTAGATATTTAGGACACTACACTAAATTTAGGCAAGTTTGATATGTAGGCCAAAATTTTCTAACAGTTCTTACTCTCTTAGAACAAGCACTTGGGGGAATTTATGGTGGTCACTATAGTAGACATGCTACAACCCACTAATGCTTATGTATGGGTTACTTTTGGCCTACTGTAGAAATAGACACTATTAATTTTACTAAAAGGTGTAATCCTTGTCAACTCCATAATGATCTAGTTTACTCACCATTGGATAAAATACAAATATTGGAGTCTCCTTGGCCATTATCTATGTAGGGATTAGATCTCATTGGTAAATTACCTCAATCACAAGATGGCCATGTCTTTATCATTCTTATTACTAAATGTTTTTCAAAATGGGTAGAATCCATGCCTCATATCAATTTCAAGAGAACTACTATTTCAAAATTTATCCTTAACTAAATCATTTTTCATTTTGGAGTTCCCCATACTATCATCTCTGATAATGGTGTCAATTTCAAAAATAAAGACATGAAACTGTTATGTGCTAAATTTAAAATTTCCCATAAAATTTTCACACCTTACCATCTACAATGTAATGGCCAAGCAGATGATACTAATAAAATTATAAACAAAATATTACAAAAGACTATTTGATAAAATCATATTTATTGGCACCTTCATTTATATCCCACACTTTGGACCTACAATATTAGCATACATATTGCCACTGGAACAACACCATTATCACTAGTATATGGTTTCAAATTAGTATTAACATTAAAATTCAAACTCTCATCTTTACATATATCTCTTCAAACATGTAAATCTCATCTTCATGCCTTAGACTTTCTTGACGAACACCATTTGTCTGCTTTATGACATAACTGCCAATACAAGGATTGCATTGTTAAATAATATAATAAAAAGGTCAAGGTATACACATTTAATGTTTGTGACTTAGTCCTCAAATTATATTACAGACATGATAAATAAGTAAAATATTCCCAAAAATGGTGGGTCCATTAGTTAAATACATTCTTGGTCCTAATACTTATCATCTACAAACTAATGAAGGCCATGTTTTCAAAGAACTCACCAATGCAAAAATTTTGAAGAATATTTTTATTAAATATTTCCCTTCTTTTTCATAATTATATATACTATCTTACTAACACTTCTTGGAGGACTTATCTAATTATTCCTTCTTTATAGCAACCTATTTCATACACAAACCTTAGTCCCCTCCTTTGGTCATTTGTTTTGTATTTTCATTTAATTCATGCATTGTATTGTAATATTATGGATCGGACCTAATTTTCCTCATTAATACATTTTTATTTCATACTTACATTCTCATGATTTTTCTCTTTTGATCACAATTTTTTTATCTTATAAAGCTTTTTCATTTACTTCTTTCTTTTGTGAGTTATAGTGTAAGACCATGGATAGGAACAGACATTCCTCAAAAATACCATTTTTTAATTTTTACACCCACTTGGGTTTTTATTTTATGATTTTAAATGTAAGAACATATATAGGACAAGGCTCTCCACATAAAATCTCTTAATTATTTCAAACCATTTTGAAAAATTGAGTGTTCTTTTTACAATGTTATAAAATGGTCAAAAGTTTGTGATTCCATATTATCAACTTTAGATTTTTTTTATGGATAAAACTTACACAAAAAACTATGTTATAATGTTTCCCTACACTTACATCCATTATTATAATAATGAATCATAATCTGCCATTGTATCCCTTTCACATTTTTTGTGATTTGAGGTCATTTAAATTATTTCATGTTCATTCCCCTTGATTTCCCTTCCTTTCATTCCACTTTGGATAACACAAGGTCAAATTTAATATATAACTTTTATTTCACATGAATAAACAAGACTCTTAGACACCATACTCTCTAAGTATTTTTTGTTAGCAACCAAGTCAAAAGTTTTCAAATGATAGTCATATTTAGCACCCATATTTGGTTCTCTAAATTTGTATGGAAGAGGAATATAAAAATCCATAAAAATGTTAAAATATAAATCATTCAAACAAAAGGCAATGATCAAAATGAAAATATAAAATCTAAAAGTCAATATCACACCAAAAAACATGATTTATAACACATATCTTATTCCTAATCAAAGCTCAAACTCCACAGTTGTCATCATAATAGAGCTGAAGTCTAGTAGGGTGTGGTAGGCTAGTATATTGGGATAAGATAATTAAAAATTGATAGTGCTACCTACTTGATCACATAAGTACCCAATATTCATAGTATACTGACAGCTCTATAAGGGGCCCTGAGGATCAGGGAACATGTTGTGGGAAGGTAGGTCCATTTTACTTTTCATACATTTATCCTTCATGGGATGATATTCATAGTTCATTTGATAGCCCAATATTTGTGTGGTTCAGAGAAATTCTTCAAAGTCCTTGATGTTAAAATTCCTCTTATTTTTATAAACCTAAATTTAATGTCATAACTTTGATAAAGAGTTTCTCTACCTTGATTATTCCTACATCTCCCCTACCACATATTTCATTCCCCCTATTATAGGCAATTTTGATTCTAAATATGTTTCCCCACTTCTATATTCCTCTTCTTCACATATTAAAACATACTAGCACTACTTTGTTTTGGTTTTATCTATCTTTAGAACAAAATAGTATACTTGAGTGATTATGGATTATTCTCTTTACACCATTGTTTTTCATTTATAGAATTACCTTGGTTTCATTTAACAAAACATTCATTATCATTCCCTTTTTTGGATAATTACATTCATTTCTATATTCTTTTTACTTTTTCCATTTTTGAGTGAGTATGGATTATTACTTTTCACTCACCAATTTTTTTTCCCTTTCTTGTAATTTTTCCATTGATCATTGAGCTTTAATTGTTACTTCTCACTCATCAATTTTGTTTTACCATTTCTTTCCCATATTTGTCTAAGGATTGTTACTAATTTCACATTGATTTTAGATTTTAATTTTAATGTACCCTTAGTTTGATTTGGTTTGTTATCCTTTTTAATTAAGGTTAAAAAAATTGAGTCTTTCGATCATTTAGTAGCCTCAGGTTTTCAATTACCCAATTTACTCTAAATTTTGGCTTGGTCATTTGGTCCTAACTTAGCATTTATCACCCTGCCTTACCAAATTTCCAAGTACATCATGCCTACACATTTAAATTATCTTGACTTTCATGCATTTTTTTTGTTTTTGATCTTTAATTTTTGTATCCTTAGGGTTTTCCCAAATTAGTCTCTATGCCCTCCATGATCAAAACTACAAACACAACAGACAACCATTAAGTGATAAAACATATCAAAGTATACATATATTATTTATTTATTTCAATTATTTCCTTTCAATCATTTAATTTTAGTTATTTTATGCTTTAAAATTATGTAATTTACTTATCTTAGCATTTTGTGTTATGTTATTTTCTTGAATCACCATCCCATGTTTCAACTACATGATACATGATGAGATTTGAGTGGTACATATGTATACTCAAAATATTTTAAAACTTTATCAATTAATGATACTTTCTCTATTTTAGGAACCCATTAAGTCTTAATGTCTCTAAGTGCATGCCTTAAAGGGTGCACTAGGAAAGAAATAGGTAGACCATTGGTACTTCTCAAGATTTTTGTTCCCTATACCACTACTTAAAACCAACACAAGTCCCTTCTATAAATTTATCTAAGATTTGACACCTCCATTACATGTTCTTCCAATAAATTCACTACCTCAAATATCCCCTACCTAAGACAACATATATTTTTACTATCCTTTGCACACAATAAAATGGGCAAATCCTATTCTAGGAAATGAGCACATTATGGGACTAAGTTAGCCCAAATAACTTAGTCTAGGACCTAACTACTTTATTTCTTGAAAAACTAGGCCAACTAGATTATCTATGTTCATTAAAACTTTGGAATGGTTTAGGGTTAGATCCATATATATAAACACATCCTTCACCATATTTTAAAAGATATATAGATATAATAATTCATTTTGCACTTCTTTACAATCTACTCTTCCACCATTCTACTTGAAGAGCCATTTCTTAGGTTTTACACTTAGAGAAAAGAAACCTGTCTTATGGAAATGTTTTGGATGCATAGGATAAGTATCATATCCTAGAGGTGACATATCTTTGTGATCCTTAAAAACCAAAACAACCTCTTAAAAATCACCATTGTCCAAGGGAGAGATTGAGACTCAAGGGGTTCATCTTTAAGGTAAGTATTTCTAATTAGTACTCCTCTAGTTTGGTAGATATAATTTCATAAGTTATGGTTTTTGAGTGTATTTATCTCTCTATGCTTAGGATTACCTATATGATGACTTGAATAGAGTTATTCTTGGCATGTTTACTTTTATGTTTATTATCCCCTATTTGTGCCACAAGATCTGGTGAGAACTAGATTAGATTTTACTTTACTTTGTTAGAAACCATAAGACCTAGTTATGGTTATTGTGTGGTATTTATAGAATAGAGGATTTGGAACCCTCTCTAGTGATATTGTGTGGTAAGATAACATGTATTTAGGTCTAGTGGACCCATTTTGGTCATGACCTTAATTATCTAAATGTACCAACAAGCGGAAGGGATAGTTTGATTTATATTCTTCGAACTCAGATTGATTTATAGAGAAACTTCACTTTCCATTATATCTAGGACCTAAAACATGATTTATATGTTGTGTGTCATTTTTAAGAGATCTAAAAAGAGTAAGACTACATATTTTTGCTTGTTTTCAGTAAGTTACTACAACATTAACACATTGTTTTCTATCTATGAGCAAATTTACTAGAAGAGGATCCAAACAAGAATAAATATGCTTTGGAGTGTCTTTAGTGACCATATTTTTAATATTATTCTTTGTGTTGTACATTGTATCTCCTTTGTTAATAAATACCTTTTTGAATAGATTACAATCTTGTGATTTGGGATTTTTCCTTATGTAAACTTGTACCTATTTAACTTACATTTGCTCTTTAGAAGATGTAATCATTTTATGATTAAAAGTATATAAATAAATATAATTTTAAATATCTCATGATTATGTATTTCAAGCATTTTCCACAACTTGTTGATCAATATTTTTTTCCTTAACAATGTCTTATAGAGGAGGGATAGCCTTGTGTTCACCAAATCTAATAGATGTAAATAAATAATGAGAGTGATTGTTATATTCTTCAATGGGATTGAAATATAATTTTCACATGTTTGCATCTATTAACTCTTGTGTATTTTTTTCATCAATACTATAATAATATTCTACTTTGCAATAAGAATCCTCTATATTTACCAAGAGTGGTAATGTGGTAATGGTCTCTATAGATTATGTAAGAGGTAATTTTTGCTTGTGTTCATTTTTCAATCAGCTCTTCAAGTTGTGTAGAGATGTGTTCATGTTGTGAAGTTTCTTGAAGGTGGTCTTCAATACATTGAGGACATTAAGAGATTTTTTCAATATTAACCGCTTTACTAGCTTCACGCACCTCATAAGTATGAATTTTTCAATAGGAATTGGGTGTTTAGGTGCACTAAAGGATATTTTATTTGATTTTGTGATTTTACAATATTGAAATGGTGTATCATTTGTAGGAATTATATACTCATGTGAATCATGTAAAAACTTGAATGTACCTATGAACTATATAAGTTATAGGTTGCATGGCATAAATATAAGGCCAACCCAATAATATATTATATTTTATGTGAGCAAAAACAACTTGGAATATTATAGAGACTATTTTTTTAGCTAAATATCAGATTTTAACCAGATTGTTAACCGAGTCTATGGCACAATAGGGGGCCCAGTCCCCAAAAGGCAAAAAATTCTAAGATACCAAGATTGATACAACCAAAACCAAAGATTAAGAACCAAACTAAAAATAATAAAAATTTAAAACCACTAAAATATCCTCACTAACAAAAGAGAACTATTTAATCCACAAACCAAAATCAAAATGATAGAGCTAATAGCCTAGCCATCTCATAATCCCCCTACCTATAATGCATAGGATCATCCTTTTGTTGTGAGAGTGTGCTTACCTTTACTAAAAAGTAACACCTCCATAGTTCATTATGTGCCCCTATTGATAGAATTCAAAGCACCTAAATAAAACCTTTCTTCTTTAGTTTTCCTACCTCTTTTACATTTTTTTACCAAAGTCAAGTTTAGATCGAAGGTAAGGACATTGAGCTATAGACAAGATCTCTCTGGAGACTAGAACATCTTCTTATTATTCCTCATATGTAACTCCACCCTATTCAAAATATTCTAATTGCAAACATTCCTCAACCTCAAAAAAAAATTGACTTGAGTAAGCACTCCCTCAAGATTCTAGCTAACCCCATCACCCATCTTCCTAATAGAGGTAGGATTCTCTAAATGTTTTTGGGAGTACCATAATTTGCTTCCTTTTCCTCACCCTTAAGTAAAAATCCATTATCTCCCTCTAAATTAGTCAAAATATAATCCATGCTTGTTAAAGAAGGAACCAAAGGAAAATCCAATATATTTGTTAGATCCTGGTTTGGATAGCCATTCCTCCAAATCCATTTCTTCAAAAAGGATGTATCAACCCCTTTTAAATAATTTTGAGGATAAAACATAACTTTGTGCCCATCCTAATTACATTTAAATCACCTAAAAGGCAACCCTTTGAAATTGATAAATTGAGTCCAAATTCCTTGAGAGGAAGAGATCTTAATGGAATGATGAAGCAGTTTAAATAAATCCACCAAAACATAAACCCTCATAAACTATTGATGTTCATTTAAATTTTGATCAGCTTTTAAAAACACACCAATTTTATTAACCAGTCATTGTCATAGCCTAGAATCAAGAAAATTATAAGGAATATCCCCATAGAAATTTGGATCCACTATTATCTTCTTCTGATCTCCTTTGTCCAAACTCTCTTTAGCATAGGTTATAGCCTCTATCTCTACCACTAAAGCCTCAGATGTCGGTAGTTGGTCTCTCAATACCATATGAGGATTGAGGTTAAATCAATCCTAAATGATGGAATTTTTACAAAAATCCCCATAGGTGTGAAAAAGATTTAATTATTTTGAAAGTCTGCATAGACCTTAGATCAGGAAAATACCTTGAGGTCACCTCTTATTTTCCTGGACTCAACCCTGTATATTTAATTTAATTTTATTCTTTCTTAACATCACCTACCTATAAACTCTTATTAGAAGAATCTTTTACTGGTCTATTTTATCCCTTCGAGACTGTAACCTACCCATCTAAAAATTGTTTAAAGTTTTCCCTACCTACACTATTCTTGCCATCACTACCAGGCCCTAAACCATCACCATCACCTAGATTACCCTCACCATCTCCCTCCATTTTTTGAGACATATAATTAACCTTATTCATAATAAAGACTATTTTAGGTCCTACAAATATATCCAATTTGATGATTCCCAATACTAATGTTTGAGTATTGTCAAATTTGTGAATAGGTTACTCACATTTTGAAGATTGATCTTATTGAAACCTTATTTTTATGTGATTTCATAACTACAAAAAAATATTCCAAAATCATTTTCAATTGAAACCCTCTTAAACAACTTCTCATGAATTTGTATTTAGATGAATAATAGAAGATTCTGCTCAATAATGTGTTGTGGGGGTAAATCTTATTTATCAAAGAAATAGTACTATCAATGTCTTTGAAAGCACTCAAAATAGAATAAAATGAATTTAGTTGTGTATATTAGTATCTCTTAACAAAACATAGAAAATATATTTATGTAACATCCCATTTTTTTATGTTGGGATTTATGGCACTCAGTGAATAGGTTCTCATTTTTTTAACATGAGCTAGATAACTCTATCAACATTGATGTAGGTAATCTTTATAACAAAATATATTTTGTATCTTGTAAGTAATCCAACATAAGTTAGGTGTGATGATAACCCTCATATTTATTTATCAATTTTTCCCTTGGCCTTGTTAAAAGACATTTTTTAGTTGAGGAAAATTAAAGGTGTTTTATTCATATAGTTCCATAGTCAACACTAGCTAACTTGCAGGTATAAGACCTCCTATAATAAATTATTTGAATCATTATGTTTATATGAAATCTTAGATTACTCCATAAATCTTTGGCCCCATCATAATTATACAAGTTTAAAATGATATAAGTCAAAAGAGGTATGGGGTTTAGTGGGATGAACATAATAAATAAATAGTGGTAGACAAATTAAATGACCCAACCACTTATCTACTGTACCACCCATATGGGAAATCAAATATATTTTTTAATTAAAAGTATATCTTCCACTTAGGAGAATTTAATGTAGAAGGTGAAAAAATCTAGGGACCAGTGTTTTCAACTTCTATTCTACCAAGAAATGTGCCACACATGGAAGAAGAAATTGGGTGAATGCACAAGCAAGGAAGAGGAGTTTAAGAGGTAACATAAAACACCCATAAGGAAGCAGTTGTGAGAGTTTGAATTCAGGGAAGTGAATCACTCCATAATTTCCAATCTACCATATGAGTAATAAACAAGTAGACTTTTGTACTCTCTTATGAATATAAATGGAATAAGTATATGTAGATTAGTATAATATTTGTACAGACAATAGTCTTATAGTCTTG